>NQII01005388.1:79289-162891 GCA_002778355.1 Clitarchus hookeri
AGTAGACTAGCCTTTCGGCCCGCCCACCTGGTCCACCCCGGCCGAGCCAGCGACACCAGACATGACCCGGTGCACTATTACCCAAGTTTTTCCCTGCCTCCGCTTTCCGTTCCAGCATGACAGTCATCCAGGACAATTCTCCCTTCAGGACTGCCACACCTTCTCTTCCAGCGGATGTAGGGAATGGAGTTTTGCTTCATACTGGCACCCAGTCCGTAAGGAACCACGTGGAGGTCGCCGCCCGGCTCCTTAGCCCCCATTTATTTTGTTTTTTCCTTTTTTGCGATTTTTATTCTTTTCGGTTTTATTTTACATTTTAACAAAACATGTAATCAAACCACATATAAAGCAAACAAAACAAGACAGAATATAAACAAGAACAAACAAAACAAGACAGAACATAAACAAGAACAAACAAAACAAAACAGTGTTACATAAAATATATTATAACATACAATATAATATGTAAAATATATATTTATAACCAAAATAAACTAAATAGCATAACAAAACATAACATAACATTTTTATTTATCCAAATAAAATAAATAAATAAATAAACAGATAACTTTAATATGAATAATAACATTTGTAAAATGAATACATTTAACAATAAATTGCAACAACACTATAAAATAACATATCACAATTCACAAATTGATAGAGTAATATATTATGAAATAACATATGATGGATTAAAATAAGATACAATAAAAAAGAATAAAAATAAAATAAAACAAATACACAAAACTCTTACTACTACTCCCCCTCACCAGTTCCCAGCACATCACCAGTTAACTATTACTATGATTAATAACTATATGTCTTCATTAAGCGTTTTAATAATTTTATATATATTACTTAAAAATTCATTAATAAACTCTACTATTTCCGTGTTATAAATTTCTAATGTTAATAATGGCCAAAATTCTTGTTTACTTCTTAGTTTGGATTCTAATAAATGTGGCACTGATAAAAAATATGATAAATGTCTTGAGGAGCACAACCGCACTGGCAAGTATCTTCATCCACTTTATTTATGTTTGTTAAATACGCTCTTACCTGGCAGTGTCCTGTTAAAATTTTTAATGAATTTATTGTAAGGTTATTTTTTGTGGAGTACCATTCATTAATGTTTTTTATATAATATTTTTAATCAAGTCCGCTATTATTAGTTCTAAACTCTTCATGCCAATTATTCACACTATCTTTATATGTCTTTTTTTAGATCCTGTACCCTAATTGGGCATTCACTATTGTTCTTTTGGATCCAAGTTATATTGTCTAAAGTTAATCTGTTATATATATATAGCCCTTATAGTTAATTTCATCACTTTCATTTTTGACACTATAAATTAAGTTTCTGTCTTTTAAGCTAAAGTCCATAGGAATTACTTTACTTGAGGTTATTACTGCCAGGTAACAGATCGTTGGAGTGAAATTAATGAGTTTAATTTAAACGTATATCTGAAAGGCCCTCAGTGTTCTTTTGATGTGAGTATGGTCAATCTGGCCACAGAAACATGATGCAGCATATCGTATGATATTTAAATATAAAGCTTTATAAATTATTATCTTATTACTATAATTATATTTTTTAATATTCCAAATTATTTGTTTCAATCTTAAAAATATTGTTTTACCTTTATTAGTAATGTATCTAACAGGTGGAAGAAAGCTTAACCTATTATCTAAAATTACACCCAAATACACTATTTCTTTTTTAAATTTAATTGAGTTTGAATTGTATTTAACTGTGGGTGTACTACGATCAACATGATAGCAAAGTTTTATTGACTGATAATTTAAGATTTTTCTTCTCCATCCACTGGTGTGTTATTGTCATTATTTCATGTGCTTTTGTTTCTAAATCCTTTCTGTTGTTACCTTCAATTAATACTAGACAGTCATCTGCAAATGCTATGGTTTCTATGTTGTTCTCACTATTTAGTTCTATGTATTCGTTTATGACTAGGTTCCAGAGCGTTGGACCTAAAACCGATCATTGTGGGCATCCTCTATTAATATTCCTTTAGATTATTAACTGTTCTTCTGATACTATTATTATTTTATTGTTTAAATAATACCACAAGATTTCTTTTAATTGTTGTCCTATTTTTAATTTATTAATTTTTTTTTTTATGTCGTGCCAGGTTACTGTTGAAAAAGCATTACTGATATCCATTGATATCCCTAGTATATATTAAGTTGTATTATTATTAATAATTTGCATGAGTTTATTTATTGCTAATTCTGTGGTTTTATTCTTTCTAAAACCAAACTGATTATTATGTAAATTTTCCTTTATTGTTTGTTGAATTTTATTAAATATAATTCTTTCATAGATTTTACTAAAAATGGGGAGTAAACAAATTGGTCTGTATGAGCTGATGATGTTATTTTTAGGTTTATTGTTACCTTTAAATAAAAAAATAATTTTACTGACCTTCCAACACTCTGGATACCTACCCTCATTGAAACATTTATTTATTATATTACTAAAAATTTCTTTAATTTCGTCCCACATTCTGATTATTACTTCTATAGTTATAGTGTCAATGCCGGGTGCCTTTTTAATACTGCATCCTTTTTATAGCTCTTTCTATTTCGTCAATACTAATTTGTTCTGTTGTTAAATTTTCTTCTTCACTATTTATTATTATATTAATATTTTCTTCTTTAGTTATTTCTAAATCAGGAAAAAAATTTTCATTAATTATGTATAGGCATCTTTTAATTGTTTTAGTATGTTGATTTTCTATCTTTAAACTACTGATCAGTTCTTTTTTATTTAATTTTCTTCTAGCTATTTTGTCAACTACATTCCAGGGAGATTTAAGTAAGTGCCTCTTCTCTAATAAATTCCGTCCATTTATTATGTATATTTAGTTTAATTTTGATTTTGTATTTTTTTCTGATAGATTTATACTCTTCTTTGTATATTAATTTAGCATTGCATTTGTAGCATCCTATAAATTTCCTGTGTATTCTGTTTACTTGTTTTCTCATTAAAGTCAAATTGTTATTCCACCACCAGTTTTTTTTATATTTATTATTTTTATACATGTTGCTTGGATTTTACATGATTTGATTATTAGTTCCTGTAATTTATCTTTTATAGCATTTACTTGTTCATCCTGATTAATTTTATTAATTCCTTGTTTAATTTCTTCTCTAATTTGGTCCCAATTATTTACATACAGGTGGAGTCTTTTAGGTGTTTGTGTTTTATCTATTTTTTTTGTTGTTATTTTAAAAGTTATTTTATTATGATCGCTAATGCTTGATTCTACATTCCAATCAATTATTTTACTTTCTAAATCTCTTGATACCAGTGTTATGTCTGTGTTTTCTTGCCCGTGGATGGAGTCGAACGTGTACATGTTACCTTCCTTATTGCAAATTACCCAATTGTATTTTTCTATTAGGTTTATAATTTCTTCCCCTCGATCGTCCGCATTTTTGGAATACCATATTACAGATTTTGCATTAAAGTCACCCCCAATTATTACATCTTTACTGTCAAATTCCTTTATGATTTTGTCTATTTGTTTGATGGTGTATTCTATTTCCTGGTTAGGGGGCATATATACAGACGTTATTGTAAATTCTTCGTTATTAATTAAAACCTTTGCTATCATTATTTCTTTAGTTGATAAGTATTGCAAATTTAATATCTTATGTTTCGAGTTCACGATGATAACTGCCCATGCGTCTATCTTATCATTAGTTACCAATTGCCAGTCTTTATTTAAATTTATGTATTTATTGCAAAAAAGATAAGGTTCCTGTAAAAGTGCTATATCATATTGTTCTTCATTTAATTGGTTAGTAAAGTCTGTCGTTACTGTTTTAGATCTTTGTAAAATGAATTGAACTATTTTTAAATTGCTTTTGTTTTGCTGGCTCATAAAAGAAAAAAAGAAAATTTTAAATTTAAATAAAAATGATAGACTTTACAAAATACATAAAGATTCTAATCGCCAAAATCCGTTTCTCTTTTAAGTTTTTCTTTTGCCATTATAAAGCACAGACAATTTACCATCGGTCACCACATGTCTTATATCTAGGCCCTGTTTGTTATTTCTAATACAATTAATACACTTGACATTTTCCATTACCTCGCATACTCTCATGTCATGACCGGATCCACCACACTTACAGCATATACTTTCTTGCTGTTGACATCTCTTGTCAGTGTGTCCGTAGCGCCAGCACTTTTTACAACGCATCGGTGAAATTAAATCTTTAATTTTGTAGGCCTCCCAGTTATAATAGATTTCATTTTTATTTTTGAGAAATTGATAAGTTTTTGGATTAATTTCAATGACTATATTCTTTCTGTTATTGATTACTCAGGTTTCAAAACATATTTTAGTATTATTTTTGTGCTCCTCTTCGTCTATTAAATCTGTTAAATTTTGTTCGCAAATTATGCCCATGAATTCTTTCTTAGATATTTCTGAGTTGAATTCGTAAATTATTATTTTCAGGTTCCTCTTCTGTAATCTGTCCATTTTTAGTTTTACCTTGGTCTTGATAATTTCTTCTTCTATTTTCTTCGCTTGTACTTCGTCCGGACCCTCTACTATGATCGCCTGTGAATTGGTTTAATTTATTTTATTCATTTGGATTTTCTTCTCATTGGGCCTGATATAATGAGTTAATTCTTTTTTGGTGGTCTCACTGCTTCCGTCTTTGTTGGTTTGCTCTGGCCTGATTATTATTTTGATGGGTTAATTTTTCTTCTTGGTGTTCCAAATTGTTTTTGTACCTTCCTGTTGCCTATCAGTCTGTACTTTCTTGTTACTTTCTCTTTCCATCATTATTCCTTCAATCTGAGCTCTTAACCGTATAATCTCGTAATTTTACTGTAGAATTATATCTTGAAGTTTGGTTAACTTGCTGAGAATTTCTGCCTGTGATCCTTTTTTATTTACTTTTAATTAGTGCTTCTGTTTCTTTAACAATTTCGTAAGTAGTTCTAATAGTTTTGTTTGCATCATTCTTTTTTCCTCTCTTTCTTCCCTCATTCGTTAGCGAGTCTTCTTCTCTCTTCCTCTTTTCAATTTCTTGCATTTCTTTCTGTTGTAACTCTTATCTCTTTCTCCCAGTCTCGGTCCAATGAAGTGTTTCTACTGGGTGGTGGAGTTCTTTTGGTCATTCTTATTGAAGATTTCTTGCTGAATTTTTCCTTTTGGTGTAGAACTAGTTATTCTGCTGGGTCTACTGGTGCCAGAATTTGCCGCTGTTGTGAAGATACTACTCTAAACTAAACTAATCTAGAGGTTTGGAGCCCCCAGTCATCAGCCCTACTCACTTTGTCAAGTTCGATCCCCCAACGTAGATAACAATTTTAATGTCAAATAAAATAAATTAAAATGACTATAAATTGTTCTGCGCTGTCTCCTGAATTCAAATATATCTTGTTTTCAAATTTCTTCTAATTAGTGTCCGAGATGTGAAGGTTTTAATTTTATGCTGACTAATTATTTTTTGGTTCCTGTTTTTTATTTTTTATAAAATAGTACCCAAGTAGCTGATTCCAAATATATCTTGCTTTTTAAATTCTGATGATTAGTTTCAGAAATATTTCAATTTTGATTTTTTGCTGAAATGCAATTTTTTGGAACAAGGGTAAAAATTAATTTTTTAGTATATTAATAGATGGCCAGAATATGCTTACCGTTTTCGCCTAGCATGCATAGTTTAGGAGATATTAACAATTTTATAAAATTAAGAAAAAATTTTGAAAAGGTTTTGAAAAGAATCTATAGTCTTTGAAATTATTTGAAATTTTATACTTATCTTTGAGAATTTAACTGTTTTATGGTTCATGAACTGAACTAGAAGGTCTTAATTTATGATTTATGAAATTTTGGTCATCTGTGCAAATGGTCCTGGAACTAATTCGCGAAACCCCAGTACTTTTCCATTGAGAGTTCAAAAGAGTTCATCATGGGTTCATTTACCTTTTTGGCTGGGACTTTAATTTCGCGAGCTGTGGTTTCGCAGGTTACCTGATGTAGTATACTTCGGAATGGAGTCCAACCTACATATGCATGCTAAGTTTCTATTCTAATTTTTGACTAAACTATTGCGCTAATTTTGATGAAATTTTATACAGCTACTTGGGTACTTATACAGTTTTATATTTGATTATTATATCTTATATTTAATTAGTATTCCACTAGTTAATAAGTTCTTAAAAAAAAATTTTAATAAAAAGTTTTTCAAGTTTTTATTATATACATTTACGAGTCCCGAACACGCAGATTGTAAATATAAAACTGTATTTAATTTATCTAATGTTTTCCACTCACCACTGTCTTCTGAATTCTTGATAATGTTTTTATTAATTTATGTTTTTAAATGATGTCCGATGTTCTTGAAATTTGTTTCACTGATGCTCTGCTGCTGGGAGATCACTACACTTACACTAGATTTTCTTCATGTAACCTTTTTCCTGGTTTTTAGAGCGACCGACTGGGAGCTGCCAGGAACACCTCCTACTCGACTGGAGACATCCGGGGAACTCGGTACCATGGGCAAGAAGAAGAAGAAATTTTGAAAAACTTGGATCCCACTTAGCCTTTGGGCCATCCGGGACGTTGAGTTCTAATTTGTACTTAAATTGGTTATCATATATATGGATATTCTACTATATGTATCAAAGTCATGCCGACACAACCGTGTTGTATTATTAGTGTTTTTTGTTTATGTTTGTGTATGGTGTTGTTTTTATCGTTCGTTTTTGTGTTTTCAGCCCTAGGATGTGGACGCGCGCAATCGTAAAGCCCCGCCCAGCGCCACCGTCCCGACCAATCGGCTCATCCATGTACCTGCTTTTCAGCAAGTTCACAGGAGTCGCCTTCAGTCAAGACGGCGCCGCCAGACAAAACTGGTCCGTGGTACCATGGGCATATATATAAGTATGATACACAGTCATCACAGCCATGCTCTTATTTTTTAACAAGCCGCTCTTAGCCATTACGGCCATTCCGCACCCCGGCCGCCCTGTCGGCAGGGAAGAGGGATCACGCCCTCTCAATGCAGACATGACCAGCGCTCACCCAAGTTGACCAAATCCGAAGCCCCGATCTGATTCATAAGATCGCACCAAGCATGTCCTACCACAAGGCCTGAGATCCTAGTACTCAGTTTACCAAGCGTGTGGTCTAGCCAGAGCACTACCCACACCCCTAACGTCATCACAGGACGCCACCGAAGCAGGTGCCTGCTCACTGCCTGGCTCTTCAACAAGAGGGGGAATCACTCCGAGCCTCCTCCAGCATGCGGAGTCAACCACTGCCAGCACGAGTCCAACCTCTATTGATCAGTACACCAGTGAGAATCACTGATGGGGCTAACCTGAACGTCCCGTGCTCCCACTTAATTTCCATGGCACTCATGAGTTTCCTGTATCCGACCGCCACTCCGAATAACCCCCGGAAGGGAGGTGCAGTGGGTTCTGAAGGGTTGTCATCGGATACGAACGACCATTACCATACACATAATTTCTTCACCAGGAAATTCCTGTCTTGGGCCCCAATGGCCTGAATGCCAAGTGGTCCAACACCCCACCAAGAGGTCTGGCCTAGGTACTAACTATCGGCCCAAGCCATCACGGTAGATACTCCTATCCAGCCACTAGGAAGCTGGTATCCCATAGGGCACGGGCACCGGAGTTCAATTTGTTTAAACGGGGGTGGCCTGAGAAACCTTGGTTCGCCATGGGTGTTGAGAGGCTATAAGAGAAGCATCACACACCCTTTCTGGAAGTCAGTACGGGACCGGACTCTGCTACTATAGCATAGTACTGCCACACCACCTCAAGTGTCCGGCCTCCTTCCTTCCTTCCTCCCACCGGAGTGACCGTATAATCCTCCCCCCATGGGCATATATACGTATGATAAACAGCCATCACAGTCATGGGCAGCAGGAATCTGATCCGCCACAAGTAAATCACTGGCTAATTAGTCGGCAAGCCTCCATCCCTGTCAATCATCGCATTTACGTCACATGCCATTCCATAAATTTCACCCCCTCCATTTTTTCATTTATACTTCCAGTAGATATACCCATCCCCTACCATTCCATCATCTTTGGCCCCCCACAAACATTTACTCCCTGGGCCTCCTACACCCACTGCCACCCTCCACCTTACTAATCTGTCACTATTTACTCGAAATAGCGCTTAAATTATGCAAACCTCCACCCTCCTCCAGTCATAATTTTGGAACATTTAAGTTTTTATCCTCCTCTTTCAGTTTATACCGTCTCTCCTCATTCTTTCAAAATTCTGTGCAGCACCGGCAGCTAGATTGTGCTGAATTAAATGGTGTAATTTAAAGTTGAAGTCACACTGCTTGCTCATGAATGGCTGTTGGCCAAGTCTGTGCAGAGTTAGGAGAGATATTACTGGTTCTGGGCAGTGCAGACTGCCTCTCATGGCAGGGCATTGGTTATGTGGTGGCTTGGGAGCTGGGATCTCTTCGGTTGGCTACAACCTGAAGACAGCATCTCGGTGCGACTGAACTACGAGGGGGCCGGTATCTATACCCTGGGGAACCGATTAATATTCTTCAGCTGTTGGCCCAAAGGGGCCACTCATTCTGGTCACATCGACTGCTGAGACTGGATGAGTTGCTGCAGCCTTCGGTTTTGGATTGGCTTGGCTGCCCATCCCTCTCACCATTGCCCTGAATTTGACTGCCAACAGAGGCCTTGGAAACATGACCCTAGCTATGCTTCGGGATGAAGAGGCTCGCTTCGAGTACGAAAGGCACAACAGATTGGTGTTTGTCGCCGGGTATTGGTCATTTGAAACAAATAAACAGAACTATTAGCAGCTGTGGGCCAAGAGTTAAAAATAAGTAAATTATTTTTGTTTTGCAAGTATTTATGTAATTTTTCATTTGAAAGGGGTTATGGTACTTTCCTGAATTAAACGTAATTATGGTTAGCCGAGGCTAAGACCATAAAATAGTTGATTATTAAGGAATGCTGTAATTATTTTTATGTGGATTTGATGCTATGCTTGTATGTGACAATCAGGTGAAAACTACTGCCTGGAATTAGTTTTTGTGCCTATGTGAATTGTTTTTTTGACTGTGGCGGTAGTGTTTCAATTTTAATTTAACTTGATTGTTGATATACCTCCTACTTGTCTAAGAGTATGCGAAAGGGACATAGTAACATTTAATAGGTGGTTCTGTTGGCGAAGTGTCCAGCGATTCCAGAGAAGGAGAGTCAGTTAAGGGAAAGTCTAGTGAGTCAGTTTTCAGAATTAGAGCTTGAAAGCGAGTTTGCGAGGGGTTTAAGGTCCGGTAACACCTCTGTGGACCATAGAGACAATCAAACGGTATTGTGCCAGAATACTGACACGGAGGGTCACCCAATGTATGTCAATCCTGGGAAATTCTCTGGCAAAGCCGAGGAAGATGTGGATAGTTACATAAGGAATTTTGAAAGAACAGCGAGGGCAAATGACTGGAATGAAGCTAAGTATATTGTGTGCTTACCCATGTTTCTAACAAAGGCCGTGTTCCAATGATATGAATGTCATGAAGAAAAATTAAAATTTACATAATTTTACCTACCGTAAACAGTAAATTCTGTAGCAGCTACTGGCTAAAAAAAAATTATTTAAAATACATAGAAATTGTTACGAGTATCATACTAGCACTGAAAAATATATAGTCACGACTGACAGGAAAATAAATAATTCAGAGAAAATTTAATACAGTCTGTAAAGAAAATATGCCCTTGAACACTAGGAGGGGCTCAACTCCAGATATAGTTCATTTCATATAAGAAGGCCACATTCTGACAGTCAGTGAGTAGCAACTTAATATATTCAAAACAACNTCCACGCTGCTACATGTTGGTGACACCTTGTGTGCATGGCAAATGTCTCTCTTATAAAGTAATTAATTATATTTCACCACACAAAGACTTGTAATTCTGAGACAGAAATGAATAAATAAGGTGATTAATAATTAATCATTCAAAACCATGTCCTCTATTTTTTCCGTACACACACCTGTCCTGCCAAAGTTACACTGCACTCCAGCTTATAGTTCATTTCATATAAGAAGGCCACATTCTGACAGTCAGTGAGTAGCAACTTAATATATTCAAAACAACCAACGTGCCATTTACAAAATCCTGTATCAGCTGACGCACGAACGAACGAAAGTTAATATTACGTTGGCTATTCTGAGAGCAGTGCCGAAGCACATCACACAAGCAGAAAATACGCGGTTAAGAAAGAGTTCGTAGATTAAATAATACAGTTTATTTTACGTGGTCATAAAACAACAGTTTTTAGTTATAGAAACGAAACTTCGTGATAAAATAGTAATGTATAGGTGTTCAAAATGAGATGCACAATAAAACGATACGTATCCAAATGTGACGAAAAAATCCAGTTTCCAGACTCTCAAACCAGGTGCTGCTATCTTGTGAGTTAAAAGCGCACCATCTATTGCAAGATGCCCTTCCACACCATCTGTCATCCATATCCCGAACTACACCCAGAAACATATTATAGTTTTGTTGTTTAAAATAACGTATTCACGCGCATATACAAATCATTTTATTTTCCCGCGAACTATGTATAATTTTTAAAGTAACATATATTTTGTGTACCGCGTTTATGAACGACCCTACACACGTCCACCAAGCTCCGTTTACGAATGCAGTGCCACCCAAGCAGTTCACCAATTGCCGCATGTAGCAGCACCTCCTGGACGCGCTGACTCGCCACATCAAAGCCTCTTCTTGACACGCCTGTTGATGGCGAATGGATACATAAACAAAAAGGCGCGGCGATTGTCAACTGTCAAGAAAGTGGCCTTCTTATATGGTACACAGTATACCCATTATTAGATGCCAAATGGTGTCAAATAGGCCATTTAATGATATATGTTTATTCAAACAATGAGTGTCTATTGAAAAACATCAATATAAAACCTCAGATTTCCCCCCAGGATGTTGCTGAAAATGAACTTTCTGCTTGGTAATACAAGTCGCTCAATGNCACACGTCCACCAAGTTCCGTTTACGAATGCAGCGCCACCCAAGCAGTTCACCAATTGCCGCACGTAGCAGCACCACCTGGACGCGCTGACTCGCCACATCAAAGCCTATTCTTGACACGCCTGTTGATGGCGAATCCTATGTATTTGCTTAAGGCGCGGCGATTGTCAACTGTCAAGAAAGTGGCCTTCTTATATGGTACACAGTATATGAGATGATGTGAAGTTACCATCACATGTAATACATTTGCCTTTGACAAAAAAAATATATTTGAGGACAACAAAATTTTTAATCACTCGTTCTGAGCTACGTTACACCTACACACCCTCTTCCCACCACCATGGTATAGGTTCAACATGTAAGCTGATCATGCACACACACACACACACACACACACATATATGCATGCTAATGCAGACGTCACATCATCTCCACTCCTTAAAGGCCACATGAAAACCACAAATGTCAAAGATATTTCCCAGAGATGCAAGTTTCCAGACTTACTTACAGAAATATTGCATACTATTAATTCCGGTACAGAAAGCAAAGTAATAATAATATTGAACGAATGCTAACCAACAACGAAAGTAAATGTACCAAAACCATAAAACTACACATGCACAAAATTTTTATATAATTACTGCAGACTCCTTTCACGTTTTCCAATTGCTCACACTAAACAAAGGCATCCATCCTGATTGTTAATTTTTTCCCCCATCCATAAAATTAACATTTCTAGTCTGCACAGTGTCTATAAGCTTTAGAAAAATCTGTTACAATTCTGCTAGAGGAGACCAGCCAAACACAAATTAAATGTAGGTGTGTCTACAGGTGGAAGACACAAATCACACATTTCTGTGAAGCAGGTATACGCCTACTTTCGGATAGACAGTGCTTGCTTGAAATAAATATACTCCCATTAAAATTAATTAAGGCAGTGGCATGGAAGAGAATACGAGTCCCCTCCCCTCTTAATCAAATGCATATTAGTATATCGTAGAGACTGATGTGTCTAGCGTATTTTGTTTCCAAATGCCAGTGATATTGCTAAGCAAATAAATCTACAACAAGGTAAGTTTCACGCTCAGTATTTAATGGGTTATTAATATTTTGTTCCTGCCTTCAATTTACAGCAAACATTTTTTTCTCCGTAGACAATGGCTGGACCACAGACATACATCTCTGTTAGTAAAACAAAGATCTCACTGATGCAGGTATCCAAATTACGCTCGCATATTCCTTCCTTAATATTACATGCACGAGCAAAAAAAAAAAACCTGTGTACTACCTAATTGTGTTCTGTTTCCCAAATTTAGATAGAAATCACGGTGTCTAAATCAGTGGTAGGTGTACAGAGGTCAGAAACATGAACCCCTCCAGTGCCTGGTATGCACACAAGAAAGAGTCATATACAAAATGGGTTGCAAAACACATGACGGCTACAAGATCCCATTCCACCGAAATGTGTAAGGCTTATTGCGAAAAAATTTCAAACACCCGAAACAGTGAGTAAATATAAACTTTACCATCTGGCACAAATAGAAAAACAGTGACAAAATTATGCACAGTCCTCTAAAATTTTTTTAAAATACACAGTACAGGGTGTATATGGTGATATGAGTCTATTGCGATATTCGGAATACCTGGTAGAAAATAATCCCAGCTCATTATGAAACCTCGATTCTTCAAAGACAAACAAACGTCTGTAATGATTCAGGCAAGATAATTTCCATTTTGATAGTGTTATGTGCATTAAATTTATCAAACAGCTAGAAGAAGCTGCACAACACTGCCAATTATTTGCCATAGCTCAACCAATCAATTGCCTTCGCGCAACCCCCTCCACTACACACACACACCAACACCCCTGCCCCCTTGCTCTATCTTCAGTGCCTGAAACGCAAACTCCCAGTCCCTTGTAAGGTTATTGAAAAAAAAATTCAAGCACTCAAAACTGCGAATGATCATAAAATTTACTGTCCACTATCAATATAAAAATGTCTCACCGAAGACTAGCGCATATGTGAACAGTAAAAAAATTATACAAAGTCCTGGAAAATTTTTTAATATATGCAGTACACAATGTGATATGACTGCATGAATCCATCGCGATATTCGGAATACTGATTATAAATCAACTCCAGTCCATTATGAAGGCTGAACCTGCAGAATTACGTATGCACATTGTCGATGTTTCAGCTGAGGCATGCCAGTGTGTCATAACCATACCCATGACAAATTTTTGAAGGGCTCGAAGCGAGAGCCAGATATTCCATTATCAGGGTTCATCATTGCGGCAAACTTCGTGCATATACTGTCTGCTACCACCTTCATGTCCAGGTAGTTCCGATGCTCGCTAATAGACTTGTACTCTATCTATCACGCATCATGCCACAAAATATTTAAACATAAACAAGTTAGTACACAAAAGGTCTTTTACCTGGGCACAGGAAAAAAAACCATTGTAATAGAGGAGAAATTACTTCGGTCAGATGGCTTACTGTAATCTGCAAAAGTATGAAGATTTAAACACATCAGTTCTGGCCCCCCAACATAAAAAGCTCCCAGTAGCAATGATGACATCTTCCACGATGCAGCAATAAAGGGGGGGAGGGGGGGGCTAAATGGTACAGCAGCTAGAGTGCTCGCCTTCCATCACAAACACATGCACAGGGTCCTTCCCTCAGTACACATATTCATGCAAGGGGCAAGATCAAGGCCAGTCCATTCTTCACACCACTGTTTCGCCCCAACATAACAAGCCAGGTTCGATTCCCGGTGGTATCAATCCCAGATTTTCGCACATGGGAATCTTGCTGGGCGATTCTGCAGCTGGTCAACAGGATCACTCTGAGAACTCCCATTTCCCTTGACCTTGCATTCTGGAACAAAGTTCGACACCCAGCAGGTTTGGTCCCAGATTTTCGCATGTAAGAATCATGCAGAACGATGACGCTTCTGGACAGCAGAATTTCTCAGAGCACTCTCATATCCCTTGCCCAGGTTCAATTCCCAGCAGAAGAGGTACTTTTGAGGCACTCCCTACCACTGTACGCCCTCAATTGTTAAGCGGTGTAAAACCCTCTCTCAAGCACTCCTTTCTCAGCTATAAAACACACAATACATATATTCTCTATAGCGATATTCGTTCTTCCACACTTGTACTTTTTTTTGGGAAAAGTAAACTTGCGTAAGTATACATCGGGGCCGCAGGGCTCACCTCCCATCCCCAGTCCACATGCACAGTCCTTTCGTTTGCGCCTACCGGCAGTACGCTGGGGGGGCGGCTCATGGTCTTCACACCTCTACTCTTTGTTCCACCCTTCCCCCACACCGCCCAACACGGAGAGCCCAGTTCAATCCTTGGCATTAGCACCAGAGAATTTTAACGCACGAGAATTGTGCCAGGCAATGCTGCTGTTGGCTTCCAGGTTTTCTCGGAGAAGTCTCGTTCCATTGCTCTCGTTTCAACCTCATTAGGTTTGTTTATTGTTTATCCTGCCATTGTGCTCTTGCTGGCTTGCCTTCGCACTTTGCTTGTGTTATCACAACTTGGATTTCCCTTGGTTTTTATTAATGTTTGTTGACAACTTATCATGCTTAGTTCTTTTTTTTATTCTGATTTTGCTAACATTTTTGGCTTGATTTTGTAATGTTGCAGTATATAGTAATTGATACATTTGGGAAATATTTAATTTTTCTATATTTTGTAAAGGATAGTAACTCATTCAATAGCTTGAATATTGTGGCAGTAATAATTTGTTTGTATTCTATATATTTTTGTTTTTCAAAACTTATTATTTTATTTGAGTCATTCAACAGTAGTCGCAGACGTCATAAGATGACATTGCACTTTTTCATTGGGTTAGTAAGCTCGACATGTAGCCGTCGTGTTGCGATACATGATGAAATAAGGAAAGTGCAGGTGGTCACATTTGATTGACGTGACCCACCACACGAATATAATATTACATTTCCAGAGCCACATCCACGTTTGTGTGCTATTTTTAGACATTACAGCATCACGAGATGCCACGATTGGGCAGTGTTCAGATCACGAAACTTTTGATCAATATTTAGATCAGGTACTACCCTTGTCGGGCAACAGTAACAGCAACAGAAGTCGAGAAGCACTCATCTAGGGAGGAGCAGTGAGTGACCTTCGTAACTCACACCGGCTGCACCCGTGACTTCAACCTTCTTTTACAATTTTGAGCTAACCTTCATCTATTAAATTTATTTCCACCGGTATGAGGAGTTGTTAGGGCGCCAGGAGAGAAATTTGTCACTCCCCCGCCTTCTTAGTTTAATTTTTTTGTATGCCGATATTGTAGAAAAAACGGCAATAAATCTTTAGTGAACAGTTTACAGGTTCATAATTTATTTAATTACTTTGGCGCTCTTTTTATCAACATTTTTTTTTCCAATTCAGTGTATCTTGCTTTCAAACTGAGCTACGAGGGCAAATCAATAAATAAGTTACACTTCCACGTTATGGCCATGTATGAAACCGCCTATACAAAGGCAACACGGCTATGACAACATACAATGTACGTTCACTTTTCCACATAGTCCCCAAGAGACTGTAAACCTTTCTCGGAATGGTCAACCAACTTTTTGATTCCAGATGCGTAGACATCTCCAGCGCTATGTAACCACCCGGAGACAGCTGTGTTCACCTCCTCATCATTGAACTGGTTGCGTAAAGCAATTAAAGAGAAGCGCCGGGGAAAATTGAATGCAGGTGTGATTTTGTTGCACGATAACGCAACACCTCACACGGCCCGCCAAACGTCCGAACTGCTGCAGCGATTCAAGTGGGAGGTATGGTAACATCCTCCATACAGTCCAGACTTAGCGCCATGCGATTTTCATGTCTTCGGTAAGCTGGAAAAGGATCTCGGTGGACGACGATTCCAAAACGATGAGGAGGTGAAAGCAGCTGTCTCCGGGTGGTTACATAGCGCTGGAGGAGATGTCTACGCATTCGGAATCAAAAAGTTGGTTAACCGTTCTGAGAAATGTTTACAGTCTCTTGGGGACTATGTGGAAAAGTGAACATACATTGTATGTTGTCATAGCCATGTTGCCTATGTATAGGTGGTTTCATACATGGCGATAACGTGGAAGTGTAACTTATTTATTGATTTGCCCTCGTAGTTCAAGCTAACGTTTATAGCAAACTCCATTTGGGTCTTCGCATAAGAAACATTACTATTTTATGAATGATAATTTGACAATCCGCACCTATTATACACACTTACAATTTCATTAAAATAAGTGGAAAGAGAGCCAGCCTGTTGCACCATATGTAGACTGTTCACAGTAAAACGAGAACTTTTAAAGCCCTTTGTAGTTTCTTTTTTCTTCCAGTGTATCTTAGTGCCTCATATGAATATGAATATACACTGGAGAACCAAAAAAAACTGGTATAGGCGTGCGTATGCAAATAACAGAGGTATTGAACGAATCAGAGTAACGCGATGTGGTCGGCAGCGCCTATATAAGACAACAAGCGTCTGCCAAAGTTGCTAGATCGGATACTGCTGCTACAATGGCAGATTATCAAGATTAAAGTGAGTTTGAACATGGTGTTATAGTCAGCGCACGAGAGATGGGACACAGCATCTCCGAGGTAGCAATTAAATCTGGAATTTTGTGTACGACCATTTCACGAGTGTACCGTGAATATTGGGAATCCGGTAAAACATCAAATCTTCGACATCGCTGCGGCCGGAAAACATTGTGAACGAACGAGGCAAACGACGACTGACGAGAATCATTAAACGTGACAGACGTGTATCCCTTTCCCAAATTGGCGCAGATTTCAATGCTGGGGCATCAACAAGTATCAAAGTGTGAACTATTCAACGGACCATCATTAATATGGGCTTTCGGAGCCGAATGCCCACTCGTGTACCTTTGTTGACTGCACAACACAAAGCTTTACGCCTTGCCTGGGCCCGCCAAAACCGCCATTGGACTGTTGATGACTGGAAACACGTTGCCTGGTCTGACGAGTCTCGTTTCCAATTGTATCGGGCGGATGGACGTGTACGGGTATGGAGACATCCTCATGAATCCATGGATCCTACATGTCAACAGGGGACTGTTCAAACTGGTAGAGGCTGTGTTATGGTATGGGGCGTGTACGGTTGGCGTGAAATGGGACCCCTGATACGTCTAGATACGACTCTGACAGGTGACAGATACATAAGCATCCTGTCCGATCACCTGCACCCCTTCCTGACCATTGTGCATTCCGATGGATGTGGACAATTCCAGCAGGACAATGCGACACCCCGCACTTCAAGAGTTGCTACAGAGTGGCTCCAGGAACACTCTTTTGACTTTAGACACTTCCATTGGCCACCTAAATCACCAGACATGAACATCATTGAGCATATCTGGGATGCCTTGCAACGTGCTGTTCAGAAGAGATCTCCACCGCCTCGCACTCCTATGGATTTGTGGACAGCCCTGCAGGATTCATGGTGTGAGTTGCCTCCTGCATACCTTCAGACATTAGTCGAGTCCATGCCACGTCGTCTTGCAGCACTTCTGCGTGCTCCTGGGGGCCTTACACGATAGTAGTGTAAAATCACATTTATTCCAAGGTAACAATATGTGCAGACATATCAAAATGTGTACTGCAGTATGCACGTTGTGAACAGTATTGGTTGCGTGCAAAGTCCGCTGTGAGTGTGGGTGAGAAAACGTGGTGGAGGGGAGCCAAGTAGTCCATGGGTGTGGTCTGTAGACGCCTGACAGGTCATTCATTATTGATCACATGCATGGTTAGCTGGCAACAGTCACCCTCCCCTCCCTCGTCCAGCACATGTGAAGCAACTCCCCATCTATCTTAGCAATGTTATTTCACAGCAATAGAATCTTGTCGACCTCTGTGTCACAGTTTAAAGTAAATAATAATAATTTGTTTTAAAAGCTTGTAATTTTTGGAACTGACGTGAATAAATATGGTCTTTAAAATTTGTTTTTTACGACCTTTAGTAATTAATTACACAAACTTGGCACTTGCCATGGTTACGGGTGCTCAGTGCCTGCGCTTTATTTGGCAACAAAGAGGTTTCGTAAATGCTCTTTGAGGATATCAGTTTATTGAGAAGACTCATGTCTATTGAAATAAATAAATATTTCAGTAACAAATCCTTCAATTTTACGGCGAATAATTGGTGGTGTGGTGCAGCTATCTTCAAGCTATTTGATAAATTTAATGCACATAGGGCTATAAAAATGGAAATTTTCTTGCCTGAATCATTACCGACATTTGTTTGTATTTGAAATATCGAGATTTCATGATGGGCTGGTATTACTTTCTACCAGGTATTCCAAATATCGCAGTAGACTCATACAACCTCATACGTCCCCTGTATACTTAGCCTCTCCTTGTCACCAAAAATGTTAAAACATCCAAGTGGCACACGTATTTACCAAGCACTATCGTCTATGTTAAACTGTCTCAAGTGCAAAAATGACGTGACATTTTTTTTTTAATTAGATATAAATTTATTTTTATAAGTAGATATCGTCTGAAAAAAAAAAATGATACACAAGAGGCATATACCTAGCTTCCCCTTGTCTTCCAAAATGTCAAAAACATTGAGCAGTACAAGGTTTTACCAAGCATTGTTAAGTCCATGTTCAATCATCTCTGACGTAAAATCAACACAATTTTTGCAGGGAATGTTAATTAAGTCAACAGTCAGGCATCTTCCAAATAAAATGAAACCCCACATACGTACTTGACCTCCCCTTATCATAAATACTTAAATATTGCATGGCAACCATACAAAGACCATTTTCAGTGGTTTCCTGTGGGAAAATCATATGATTTGTTGCTGTCATATTTATTTATTTATTTATTTATTTCAATACACACACACCTCCTGAATAAATTTATATCTGGAAAGGGGATATATGAAACCTCTTTGATGCAAAATAATGTGTAATCAGTAGCGAGCTCTCGTAACTCACAAATTTCTACTTATTAATTACTTAAGATTGTAAAGAAACCAATTTTTTTGACAGTATTTACTTGCCTGTGTCTGAAAAATTACAAGTTTTTGAAATAAAAATATTATTATTCGTATTAAATTGTGATGTGTCAACAATTGCAGTGAAGTAACTAGACTCGACAGAAACTGGAAGAGTTGGAAGCGGAGGGCGGCCGCCAGCTGTCTGCACACACAATTGATAACCTGCCAGGTACCTACAGACCACAACCATGAACTGCTTGCCTCCCCTCCTTCCCTGACTATGCACGCGATCAGTAACTCTCTCCAGGAACGTGGACTACTTTTATGTTTAGTATTAATTATTTGTATGTACATATAAATGCCTATACCCCTGAAGTGGACATTTTGACACATCAGGAAATTTTACCATCATGTAAAAAAATGTTTCCCCTTATTTTACAAGTGCTGTGTATGGTATAGGTTGTTAAAACAAAATGTTCTATCGTTTATGTTGTTCACAATAACAATGATTACGTGATGCTTTTTTATTTGGGTAAACACTGCAGACTTGTGTAGTTGACGTAAAAATTAAATGAAATCACTTTCCAAGGTTTTTATTGACGTAAGGCAGAAGGACATGCAAGTGGAAGAAAGAAACTACAAAGGGCTTTCAAAAGTACTCACTTTACCCCGTAAACAATCACGGGCCACAATCCAATACTCAACAGTTTTCAATGACCAGTTATTTCGGTACTGCCACCTACTGTTCTGATTCAAAACTAAATTGTGCGTGTAAACATTTGACTGCCTGAGGGGTAGAAGGTGAATACAATAGGTATTGGCTAGCACAGCCAGCAAGGGGGAGGAGTGGCAAGATATCTATTTTTAGATACGTGCTACATTCAAAAAAGTGCAACAAATTTTTTTACTNGCAAGGGGGAGGAGTGGCAAGATATCTATTTTTAGATACGTGCTACATTCAAAAAAGTGCAACAAATTTTTTTACGGCCAATTTTCCTCAAATTTTTAACTTTTTTCACCCAAATCTTTTACAGTTCCTCAAAAACCAGTCATAGAAAGACAGGGTTGATACACAAAGGTTCTACTGTATGTAAATTTGTGAAATGTAAAATACTAATTTAATTTTACTGATACAACTGACTCCTCAGTATTGCTGAANTACTGTATGTAAATTTGTGAAATGTAAAATACTAATTTAATTTTACTGATACAACTGACTCCTCAGTATTGCTGAAGTAGCAACAGAATTGTGAAAATTTAGACCCAATTTTTTATTTTTACTATCAAACTTTTTAAAACCCAATAGACACAATATCTACAATGTTTTTTCATGATTATTCATGTTCAGTAGTGCCCTGGGAATTAACCCACTGTCTTTTTAACTATGCTCTTATGAGAAAATACAGTATGAGGGTGGATCAATAAGGCTTCCACAGTAATAGTTCTTTGTATGTTAAGATACCTCCTTTATGTTTTTAATGCACATCCACACTTGAAAAACATATTCCTCGAATATGCAAGTATCTGCAGTATTACAGCAGGAACCTAAGTTACTGATCTACTCTTAAATATTTCTATGAAGTTTTTCTCAATAAAATTGCAATTTGTAGTAATATAACCTGAAATTTATAGTAGAGCCTACCAAAAAACTTTCATATAAGAAAAACATACGAGATATGTTTGCTACCTTTGTTTCTTTGAATGAGATGTTGGACATCATACAATTCACTTTGTTATTATGGTATTGGTATCAGTTTCTGTCATCCTTTTTCTATTTACACTTATAGAGACATCTATTAGTATCAGATTATTTTTATTCATGTAAACTTTTATAGATATCAATTTACTGAATTTACTTTGATAATTAGTTTCCGTTATAGACTCAGATTTACTAATTTACTTGTCTTTCTTGCCAGAATTGTATGTCATGAAAATTTAAATGATCTTAAACTGTAATTTGAGAGGTAGAATTCAAAAGATCCTCAATCCAGTGGCAGCTAGCAATAAACGCGTTTGATGCATCGCTTCACCTAAATTTTATAATTAGTATTTATTTACTTAGTTTTTATTTTATCTGTCGGATCTACTATTTAATACAATTCCTCCATAAGTTTGAAGATAAAAAAAATTGGTTCTTATGCTGTTCTTTCATTGAGGCACTAAACACCACTAGAATACACAGTTACAACGCCAACGTGCTAGCAGTTTTGCCTCAAAAACACAGGTCAAAAAATCAAGAAAGTAGTGATATACACAGTTGTTGGCGGGGTTGATGTTTGGAAACTGCATGTGNAAACACAGGTCAAAAAATCAAGAAAGTAGTGATATACACAGTTGTTGGCGGGGTTGATGTTTGGAAACTGCATGTATTTTCCTGTCCATCGAAACTCTGGCACCCATCAATGCTTTGCGTCAATATCCGAATGCCACCAAAGTTTTTCCGAGCTCGGCCGAAAAAGTAACGTCTGACCAGTAATCTGCCTGTGTCCAGAGTTGCAAACTTGGTGATTTTCTCACTAGATGTGATTTTAGAAGATGCCCTGGTAGCCAAATTTAATTTTTGCTACAAGTTGAAAAGGTATGATTTCTGTAAAAATCTGGTGGCAGATCTGGTGATTTGAAGGAAGACTGGAGCTTTTTTTTCTACAGTATGATCCATATAAACCTTTACCATTTTAATTGCTGATAACCACAGAACAAACAACACAAAGATGCAATCATGTCAGTAACAAAGAGTAACCATTGGAGATTCATGTCATTCACAGTAAATGTAGGTAAATGGTAGCCACCTGCATCCAAGTACAACTGCACCTGTTGCACAATATTCCGAGATGTTTCCCGTAATGTGTCCATGTTAATGTTTGCGACTTCAGTCGTAATGTTCTCTCAGAGTTGCGCAAGTGTACGTAGACTGTTCCAATACTCTCTTTCTTGAAACCCCACAGGTAGAAATCTGCAGAGGTTAGGTCCGGGGACCGAGGATGCCACAGGTTCTTGGAGATAACTCTGTCATCCGAGAAGAGGGTTTGAGGACCATGAACACATTGGACGTATGACATGTTGCACCATATCGTTGAAAAAATTACTCCCGCAACTATTCCTCATCGAGTTGCTCCATAAATTCATTAAATATGCATCCATACACATCTGTGTTTAGTGTTCTCAAAGAAAATGGGGCCAACAATCCTGGAAGCTGACACTGCGCACCAGACCCCAATATTTGCAGAATGCAGTGGTGTTTCATGGAGGATGTTGGGATTGTATAGAGCCCAATATATAGTGTTTTAGGTGTTGATGTAATCAGACAGGTGTAACCAGACCTCGTCCGTAAACCATGTTATCAACAGAATTTCTGTCCTTTCAGTAGGCAGATGCTAGAACTAGTGGCGATAATGCACATTCTTTTGCAAGTCGAGTTGCTTAAATGCCTACATAACATGCACTCTGTACGGTCATAAACACAATTTCTTTGCTGCTCTTTGACATGTGCCGTATGAGTAGCCTGTCTCCTGGCTTAAGCGATGCTACCATTTGTTTAAGGAGTTCAATAAATGTTCTCGAACATTGTCTACATGAACTTGCACCAATGCACGTTGATGTTTCCCAGTCTCGCTTAAAATGTTTCCAGTTTTCTCACTAGAGACAAAACTGTTAGTTTTGTTGGAATGGTTTGCACACTGAATTCTCTTTGATATGCCCTAAGCGTTTTAACCAGTAATTTTGTTTTCCAGTACGTTTTGTAACGAGTTTTGACTGATATGAAATCAGGGGTAGCCTATTGAAATAAATATATAATTTAAGTACTGAATGTTAATTGAAGAAACATTACATGAACAATTAAAGATGGCACTATAAAAATACAGTCAGACACACACTACAAACACCTGCTACCCAAATTCTACATAAGCATGATAAATGCAAATGCAATAAAAAAATGTATGTTGAATTTTTTTTGGAGCAAAAATTAAACTACTGTTAGTCCAGTTAAGAATGAATAACATTTAAACAAAAATGTACAAATAATACTGTCCATTAAAAATATTATGACTTATCTAATTTTGGTGTATCAAATAAAATTTTCCCAGCATTATCCTTGGTAGACCTTCGAGTGTCTATAATCCATCAAGTTTCTGTAGTTGGAGTTGAAAGAAATTAAAGAAAAACTCACTTTCAGTGGGAAGAGATCATTATCAGACTTTAAGATGAGTCATCCTCACCAAGATCCAAGTACAGTCGGCCCAGTAGGCTTCTATATTTAAATTACTTAAAAAAATAAGAAATATTTCTATACTTACCAAGCTTTCACTAAAATATATTCTTGTTGGGCCATTTTTTTTTCCATAGTATCTTGTTTCCTTAGCACAAACAAAGTTACAGTTTCAGATTTATTCTAAATAATTTGAGACAACAGAAATTAAATTGAAGTTTATGCTACAGTTTCTACACGATGGAAACACAATAGCAAATTTTGTTTAACACATTTTAACTGATATAATTCTTCCTGAGATCTTGTACAGTTGTATGCTTTGCTTGCTCCAAGAATTTGTCACTAAAACTCTACACACAACACTTTCCCCCTAATGGCTTGCATTTGACATTTTTTTCAAGAACTTTAGATAATAATTGGGAGCAGAACTGAGTTAGGTTCTTCTTTACAAGGCTGAAAACTCACTCTCATTTGGCATTGCTGTCAGTAACTGCATTACACAATACCCTGTCAAATTTTGGTTCCCACTGATATCTAAAATATAAGATATTTTGAGCCATTTATCAACAACTGAATCTTCTGTCTGACAACAGAAGAGATGTCTTCAACCTGATGTACAGAAAACCGGCTCCGAAGATCATCGAAGGCCTGATATTTAGTTTCATTCTCATGAAAAGGTAAAATAGATGGAAACCTTTCAGCAAAGAACCATTACATCAATAAAACTTGAACTGGGAATGTTTCCAAGTTCTGCCACACATGCTTTCTTTAACACATAATTTTTTAATGGAAGCTTATTAATTATGGAATCACACAAGATTACAAAGTAATTCCTCACTGAGAAATAAAGTACCTTTTCATAAGCTTCTTTTAATGAAGTGACAATCTGTGACGTTCCATGGCTAATCAACAAATCTGTGTCCAGTCACTGATTTTCACATGAATGGTGCTCAATTTCAAGCAATGAACTCTTTTTTAATAGCACTTGGTTGGACGAACCTTAACATCAAGTCCTCCAATAAATAATTTAACAGGCTATTCAACATATAAATAAGTGGAGAAGATGACCACAAAATTGTATTGAATTTATCAACTATTGGGATAACATTCAGTAAAAATAAACATACAGCCTTGTTGACAGGGGATGACAGCCTTGTTGGCAGGGGATGACCAAGTCTTGAACATTTCCTCACGAGTTGCATTTTGTGATACACCTACTGCAAGTTTTTTTCACCCTTGTACTTTCAGAATTCAANCTTGTTGACAGGGGATGACAGCCTTGTTGGCAGGGGATGACCAAGTCATGAACATTTCCTCACGAGTTGCATTTTGTGATACACCTACTGCAAGTTTTTTTCACCCTTGTACTTTCAGAATTCAAACACAATTTCTTACCAGATACAGCTGAAGTTGACTCATCACCTGCAGTTGACTTTCTTTTCTTTGAAGCACCTCCTGCATTTTCAGTGGAACATTTTTTTAAGTTTACTAATGGATTTGTGAGTACCTCATTCCTTCCCCATACAAAGCTCGAAATTTTTTCAAACTATCTTTGCGTTTACCACTTATATAGACAATAAAATATATCTACCAATAGTCCATCAATTGTAACCTGTAGGGAAGTAGTGACTTTCTTGAAAGCCAAAATAATTAAATGGAACAAACAATCCATGGCAACAAGCCCCTTCTGTTTCTCTGTCAAAACTGTCACTGCGCCATTTTTCTTGCAAAATATAACTACCGCGTTATCTGAAGAAAAGCCTATTGCATGACTCAGGGGCACATTCAAACGTCTCAGTTCACTGAAAAGTAGATTTTCAATATTTCTACCAGTTCATCACCCTGAATTCTGGCAATGAGAAATCATTTGTCATAATATTTTGCACATCCTTATCAAAATATGTTACTACAACCGGATATATTTTAGAGTCAGTACCATTAGTTCTGTCTGTTGCCACAGAATATGATCCACTCTGCAAATGATGTACAATATTTTATATTGTTTCTTGAGCCATTTCTGCCACAACTGCTGTTATCTTCGTTCTTCCACAAGGGTATTTTTTTACTATTTTCGAATTCGGAAACATTATGCGAAACAGCGGTGCCACATGATTCTTACCACCATGCAAATTATTTAAATAGCACCTACAAATGCTGCAGAAAGCAAACTCATTGTCTTTTTCAACTTAATGAACAGAAATTCCTTTGTATAATCTTCTCAAAAAGACTGCCAATATTGCTTTTTATTTGCACAACTTATTTCAGTATTATAATTCTGTGTACGATAAAGAACCAAACTCTCATGCTCACACGTGGAGCAAAGAAAATTTTGTACCATCATCGCTTCAAGTCTTCCATGCAATGAGTTAACCACAACCCGCTTGCCATTTTTAACAATTGCATCCCAGACCAAGGAAGCGAAGGCACATGACTGAAGGAACTCGACTACTCGTTTGTGTATCTTCGCTGATCGTACCAGTAGACAAGCCGTACTACGTGAAAAACAACATTGTTGATGAATGACTACATCTAATATGAAAACCAAATTGTATAATTTTATTGGGTTTCTTGTCAAGGAGTAAAAAAATCATTTTTTTGTGGACTTGTAAACATATGTTTACATCACTAGTTAACATCATATACTGAGGCCAGACACAAAAACTCCTAACTGTTGTCATCCAACCTCGTCCCTCAGCCGGCGTAAGCCAGTCATGGGTCGCGCACACACGAGAAGCAGGGCTGCGTGGTGCGTGTGATAAGTGCACCATAAGTGGGCTACGGCCGAAGGTACCAGCAAAAGGGTTCATGTTAGTATGTAAGGTATTTTGTGTATTTGTTTTGCGATGAATTAGCATGTTAGGGGAAGGTGACAACCTTCGCAGTCTAACCTTTCTTTGTACCATTCAGATGCGCAAGACACCAGTGTATGGAATGATAATGATGTACGTATCATCTTCCTTTGTATCTCAAAGTGAATACAGCATGTGATGGCCCCTTGTGACTATCTATTGTCTATAATGACATATTGGCTTTCCGATAATTAAATGTTGGAAAAAGTGTTTGCAATAGTATAACATAAACAACTCACTTTACCTTTCCCTGCCCCCTCCGAACCCTTTTCATGAGAAAAATCTTGAGATCCTTGTTTTACCAGCTAGGGCAAGATCCTGCGGTAGTGTTCCCAAGTCAAAATCCTGCACTACGCCACTGCATGACTGTACTGTTGGTTTTATTGCAGAGTTAAAAGATAGGATTCATGGTGTAAGTTCTGTTTTTCGTAATAGTCACAGTACCTGGGTAGATCAATCATATTGCCTATGAAGTTCTACCCACACTGTAGCAAAAATTTGAATTTCCCCCATTTCATTTGCAGTATGACATTGCAACTGTCCATAAAGACGGTAACAAATTGTTTTGAGGGCATGGACGTGGATAAAATCAGATGGCTGGCCCAAATTCTGATCCAAACACCACTGAATGCCTTTGGAATGAGTTGGAGTGCAGATTGGAAGCCAGTCTCAACTACCCAAAAAGCATCACAAAGCAGTTCATGTTGGAGAAAGAAAGGATCAAATTCCTGCAGAAACCAACAGCAAATTGGTATAAGGTCTCCCGCAAGGTTGTGATAGCATGAAAAGGTTGTCCATCATACTACCAGAACTTGGTTAGTACAAGATATCTCCGATGATTTGTTACTACAAGTGTGTCTGCAAGTTTAGTTTTGTAGCACTGATACTGATGGCCTTAGTGCATTCATAAATGCCAAGTCATAGTCTACGCTTTATACTTTCTAGGCCTTTACAGGCTGCAGATTTTGATTTTCAAAATTTTTGCTGATAGTTTCATTAAAAGAGCAATTACATTTACCATCTTAGGAACAAACCCAGACAATATATCTACGCAACTGTGATTGATTCAAACCTCTGGAATTAAGAATCAAAGAAAAATCATGTTCAGAACTGGGAATTGAAAATAAAATTGCAGTAAAGACATCATTTCTTTAAAAAAATTTAAGTTATAAATACTGACAATTTACTTTCCCTATATTGCTAAAGTTATGTAGAAAATAATTTAAGTAACAAGAATTAATCCCTTGATTCTCTAAAATACACACAAACACAGGAAAATTACAGGACCCTGACTTTATACAACTGCCAAAAATACTTGTCCCATGTACACAATACTCACTAATCACCATCCTCTTACAATGTACACCACAGTCATCCACATTTTGTGATCAAACTTTCAGTCACAAAAAAATTACCACATTATGCTAGTTGATACTGTTGAATCTGTTCTGGATAGTAGATGACTGTGTCTTCTTGTCCATTCTGGTCTGCCGTCAGGATGTTACCACCCAGGGCTTGTGCACCTGCACATAAATATGCACAACTTAATTCCAAACACATAAGCATGAAGTCTGAAATGTGTCTGTTACATTTTCTATTAGAAGTCTTACAAAACTTGATAACTACAAACACAGGTCAAAGAGCATTAATAATTGTAAATATAGCCTCAAAATGACTACAAGCTGTTTACAGTTAAATAAGCACTTTTGAAAATCTAACATAGTTTCTACTTTCAATACATGCCTGCATTAACAGTGCCATGTGCCTAACCTAATGTTTGCATAAACTGCTCATAATTNGCCTGTTGAGCGTCCTTTCAATACATGCCTGCATTAACAGTGCCATGTGCCTAACCTAATGTTTGCATAAACTGCTCATAATTCCACTGTACTTCAGAAGAATATTATTAAAGTATATTTTCAACAGAATTTATCTCTATTGTAGCAATACTTGTACATAATGCACAAATTAATATAAAAATGTACATACTGCATTCAAGCAAATAGTTGGCACTGAAGTTTCATTATGAATGAGAAAACTACTTCATAAAATTCAAAGACTGTACCAAGTTACTCCAAATTACACTACTGTAAATGGAAATCACTACACCCTCTTTCCTCATGTGAAATGTTACTAAACAATCACAGGCCTAAAAATAATAGTACAAATGAGTAGTAATTAGTCTTTCATGCATAGAGGACATAGAGAGCATCTGCATGGCACGCATTCAATATGGGGTAGAGCCTCCTGTTGTGGCTATACAGGCAGCAATGCGATAAGGCATTCTGTTATATAGGTGGCGGATAGTGTTCTGAGGCACATACCAACCACCATGCGCTTCCTGCAACTGCACAAACAGATCAGCCAGTGTTTGAGCAGGTGTTTGACGGTGGTCCAAATGTTGCCCCATCATATCACATACATGTTAATTAGGGAGACCTGGAAGGCCAAGAAATGGTATCCCCATTTCGTAAAGGCTGTTGGGTGATGCGAGTTGTATGGGAACAAACATTATCTTGCTGCATGATAGCGTTGGATATGCTGCACAAAAATGGCAGGGAATGTGGCCACAGAATATTATTGACCTATCGATGTGCTGTCTCAGTGCATTCTGAGAACCACGTATGGCATTCACAAGTCAGTGCTGGATCACTGCTTTGCCCTCTGTAGTGCCAAACCCTGCTGCGACCATCATCTGAATTAAGACTGAAGCGGGACTCATCAGAGAAAACCATGCATCTCCATTCCTCTTCCAATGCTGACATTCCTGGCACCATTGACAGCATGCTGCATAAAGCTGAGGGGTCAAAGGCAAACGGCACACTGGATGCCATGCCTATAGGCCAGTCTCATTCAAACAGCGATGAATAGTTCTGGTTGAGACCGGTAAATGCAGTGCAGACCCCACAGACTATAAGATCTCTCTGGATGCAGTGCCACATTCTGCTACTGCACTTTGGCGGACACAACAATCTTCTCTACCTGTAGAACATCTGGCAGGAACAGTACCTACTCTTATGTGATGTACAAACTGTACACACCCTTTGAAAATATCACTGCTCATTACTGTGCACATTTTAACAGAGTGGAATATTCATGGTAAAGTTAGCAGTGCATTGAACGTATCAGGTCGAATGTACTAAACTGACTGCTAACAGCCTAAAACAAGGGTAATTGACATACAAACTACTTTTTTGTGAATTTGATTTACTTAAAATTTAGAAGGAAACAAGTTTTAAGAAGCACAATGCAATAATTACAAAGCTTTCCGATACAATATTACTTTAGGTCTAAATTTTTAAGATAAGCAGTTTTCAACATTTCCATGTTAAAATTGCAGCATTCTATTTTACAATGAATTGGCAATAGCTCTTAAAACTATTTCTTTATTTCTGTGTTTTTTCTAAAGCCAAAGAACAAGGACTAGCTAACAAATTTGTATCTTCTATATACTCATTTAAATCAGCTCAACATGGTCAGAAACCAATAAGTCCAGATGCAACATATACATTACAGAAATTTGCAAACTGCATTATCTCATTTACTCAACACAATGGAAAACAAAGATTACCTATCACATTCCTTCAAAATACAGTGAACCCTCAATTTAACAGACTATACACATTGCTTCTATTTAACTGTCCAGCATTATTAAGAGAATTAAATATGGCTAGTTTAGATTAGTTTGAAAAAGTAAACATGAAATCCAGTATTTTGATATTGTATTAAGCACATTCACAGTACTACTAATAGAAACTCTCTCAGAGAGAAGTATTTAAATTATTCAGAATAGGCAAGGCACCCATAACTCGTTTCCTTTTTTAAAACAAAACAACCAAACTTAGTGAAACATAAATACATAAAAAAAACACCAACAGGAGACATTTATTTTCTCCTGTTCTTATCTGTTGTAATTCACCCCTGTATAAACAGTGGTTATACTTTTTGGCCGCAATTACTTTTTTTAAGTGAGGCAATCAAGCCAAACATTTCTTTTCACAAACATATTCATGAATAAATACATTCAAGGGGAGAGAAAGAGAAAATTATAAATAGAAGCTTTACTGTTTTTGTGTGTATCAAATAAGCTCAAAATTTGACTGTAGTAAAAGATAACTTTTTAATGAATGAAGTTGCACTGTGTTGTCAAAAAAAGACTAACAAAAAATCTTGTATAAAATAAACAGCACGTAAAGGACAGATTTTCACAGGGGGAAAGATTATTTTATGTGCATAACAAGAAGGTAAACAAATCAATTTGTGCCATAACAAGTTTTGCTCCAGTAAACAGCAGTCCTTGACCTGACTGTTCCTTTGCATTGCAGCACTGTGGGGTTTTAAGTCAACAATGAAACAAATCACATTTTAAATAAAAGATGTCCTGTGAAATTAGATCACTATATCTTCTCAAAAACCAGTAGACTCAGGTGGCTTGAGCTTGAAGTTATCAATCTTCAACTAGGTGGTTTTAAAATGCTATCTCCTACTGACAAGCTCTCTTAGGGTTCCTAATTGCTCATTCATGGTAGGACTTCATTTTGGAATCTGAATCTGCATAGCTCATGACAATATCCAGAGTTTTTATGACATCTGATAGATTAAGTCTGGCAGAAATTTACTCTCTCTCTCTCTACATCTTCCTTATCTTATTCTTTCAGGAATAGCAATAACACTGCAAGCTATTTATTTTCTTCAATCATTATTTAATACCCTGAATTACCTTCATCCACTTCTCATTAAGTGACATCTTCATCATGGCCTGTTTCACCACACAGATACGTTTGTAATAAATCACTGGCTTCAAATCTAGTCAAAACTTGATCCTTGTCTCAACACTTTATACAACCTTTTAACTAATGTTACCTTAACGTCCTTGCAAGAAGATGCCCAAATATATATATATATCAAACTTGACATTGTATTTTTTAGTTTACTTCAAGGTTCTCTGCCCCAGGGTATCTTGCACTTTATCCCGCAGCTTTTCCAAAGCTACTATAACTTCATTAAGGAAACTTCTCCTGTATTTCTTTTCTGCATGCCAAGATGGTCCCTTGAACAATCAGATAGACAAAGTGTGTTGAGATTGTAAATATAGTGTAAATATATGTATATGTATTGACATCGAGTGGGCATGGTTTTGAATTTTGTGCTAAACCTGCCGCACTCCTAGAGACTGTACGGGATCTTTGGCAGTGGATCAGTCAAAATCAGGATTGGACACGTGATTGGAGAGTAAGTGCGTCTCGAGTATATAATAGTTTCATCGACAAAACATTTGGTCCTCCAGGCCGAATGGACCATGAGAGAAGTCCGCCTCTGTGCATTTGTTCGTCGTTTCATGATTATGTGTATGTCGTGACATTGGTCAGGGCCTCACACACACCCGTCAGTTTCAGTTTTGTACAACTTTCCATGTGATACTGAACAGTATGCTGTTTTATGGAAGCCGCAAATAACTGATACTGTGTATGACAAGTTTCTTAGCAGTTATTTTTTGTTACAGTGAATACAAATGCATTTTCTTTGTTTTATGTCACCTGTCTTTGGCCTGCATCAGCCAACCAAAACCAGTTTTTTGTTCGCTCATCGCGAATCAATAGGATGGTCAATACTGCCAGCAATGCAAGCAGAATCTATAGTTGGCCATATTAATTGCTGGGAAACCCTGTTGGTTTACTATCGGTTATCATAGCACACAACTTATGATGGATACATCTGCTGTGCTTGCGTTACGTCTCAAGCGCATGGAAAATCAAATGTGCCACGGACTTGACAAAACGAGATGTAATGGACATTACGAAGTGGCTGCTGTTTGTTGCCACGTATTGAGATTTGAGTCAAGCGAGTGCAGGCCACGAAGAGGATCATCTCAAGTATGAGTTGGCACTTAAGGGATGATGCATATTTTGAAATTACTGTAATATGCTACACACTGGAGAAAGAGCCCAAGCCTTCAACCTCACAGGGTAACTCAACAGCAACTTCGTCTAGTGCACCCCATCTACCCACCATCATGCTTCCACAATTCAATGGCAACCCTATTGATTGGATTAGTTTCTGAAATTTATTTGAGGCTCTGGTTGGTGATAACCCAAACCTCACTGCTGTGGAACGTTTATCCTACCTGAAGATATCACTGTCTTCTGAGGCATTGTTCATTATTCAAGCGCTACCCCTGTCTGACCAAAACTATGCTGTAGCATAGAAATGCTAGGTAAACAATACAACAATAAGAAGTTGGTTGTTTCATTACACACAGAGGCAATAGTTCAAGCTCCAACTGTGTCACTGGAGTTATCCTCGTCAATCAACACGTTACTGTCTGTTCTGACTTAACATGTTGCGGCTCTCGACATGCTGATGATGTCAGAAAATAGGACGCTCTGTTGCTCTACATTGCTGAGGCTAAGCTGGATATCCAATTGCAACATCAGTGGGAACTCAAAGTCACTGAATCAGGAGCTGAGATGTCAACACTCAACCAGTCTCTGGCTTTCTTGTATGGCTATCATTGGTCAGCTGCACCAGTTTTTGCGATTGTAAGTTGCTTTGTCTGCAAGAAGAAGCGCAAGTTATTAAAATGCCCAAAATTCCACAGCTTATCTCCCTAGGAGCGGTATCAAGTAGTGAAATAAAGCAGATCTGTTTTAATTGTTTACGCAGTTAACATCAATCCAAGCAGTGTCACTGTAAAGTATGTTGTTGCACCTGTGATGCATGGCATCATTTGCTACTACACTTTTCCAGTAACACACCAGTGACAAGTACAGAACAGGCATGTCCAGAGGATGTACCCCTAGCCATACCAGTGTCTCACATCTTTGCAACTTCTCCTGAGATTACTAATGCCTCTAAAGTATTCTTGTCAACAGCACTGGTTGGCATCCCTGGCACAGGTGGTGCCTTCCAAACTGTCAGGGAGGGCTCTGCTAGACTTGGTCAGTCAATCAAGTTTTGTGACAGAAGATTGTGTGAAGAGATTGGGCCTCGTTGGCCGTAGTACATCACTCCCTGTGTATGAAGTCTCTCAGTGACCTGGCCATGTTGCTAAAAGTGTTGTTGAATGTCTTGTAACTCCTGTGGGTAAGAAATACCCCCAACTATCACTGAAAGCATTCGTCCTGCCAAAGATAACAAATCCTCTTCCCAATGCTCCCCTCGATAGCAAGATGTGGAACCATATAACACATTTGAAGCTGGCTGATCCAAACTTCTCCACTCCAGGCATAGTTGATGTAGTAATTGGTGCAGACCTGTTTTTTTTACCTATTGTGTGGCTGTACACTGTTGCTATTGATATAGTGTTTGGCTGGGTTGTGATGGGAAAGGTTCCCTCGACTACAGTGTCTATAAGTTGTCTCTCCTTCTTGTCATGTTCACCCATCTTGAATGACACAGTTTGAAAATTCTGTGAAATAGAGACAGTTGAGGTAACTACAAAATGAACCCAGACAATGTGCACTTTGAGAAACTGTTTACCAACACAGGGCGATATAATGTTGTGTTGCAGCTAAGGACCCCTACAGGATTTCTGAGAATCTCGTGTGCAGGCTTTTTATTGGCTCTACAGCTTAGAGAACAAATTCTTTTGTGACATTCAAATAACAGAGTTTTCATGTCCGACTACTTACTGCAAGGCCACATGTCACTAGTGCCACCTGAAAGGTCCAATGTGTAGGCATTCTATTTACTACACCATGCAGTGTTGAAACCCAACAGCAACGCCACACGGCTTAGGGTCGTTTTTGATGCATCTTCCCACGGTAGCAGCAGAATATCCCTGAATGATAGACTATTTACAGATATGAAACTGCACACACATCCTAGACATCCTTCTACCATTCCGATGTCATGCAGTCAAATTCATTGCAGACATTCAACAAATGTACTGACAAACTGAGGTCCAAGACAGCCATCATGACTATCAACAATACTAGAACATGACCCTGGCTGTGATTACAGGCTGAATACAGTAATGTATGGTTTTTCATCAGCCTCATACCTTGCCATCAGGACTCTCCATCAGTTCGCTACAGACGAAAAGGATCGCTTCTGAGGCGTCATCAGAGCTGCTGAAGGTGGGTAGCTTCCACTTGAGAAAGTTTGTAAGCAATGAGTCTTTTGTGCTTTCAAAACTCCCACCTCACCTGTACTGAACATTGGTAGCTTGTCTCTTGATTAACACCAGTGGATCATCTGCAGTTAGGATTTTGGGGCTGCAGTGCCATGCAGAATTTGACACCTTCACTTACAGAGCGCAACCAACCTTTCTACCAAACATTGCTACTAAATTAACAATCTTGTCAAATTTGGCACCAATCTTCGATCCGCTTGGTTGGCTCTCACCAGTTGTAAAGCTTGTAAAATGCTGTATTAAGTATTTGTGGATACATTATGTCAACTGGGATGACAAGGGTGGCTAGCAGTATCCTTATAGCAAATTCCCTGACATTTCCCCAACTTTTCCAGGTATCCTGTTACATTTCCCTAGCCAATTTACATGGCAAATTTTTTAAAATATTTTTAGGTTTTTCCTAAAATAAATTACAAATTTTTTTGTGTAAAAATAACATAGCTTTTATTTATAGATACTTTCCTATGCAGAAACAAATATTTATATAAAAAAAAGTGCGTAGGTACAAAGATGGCAAATGGAAAAAAGTGAGTTTAAATACTAGCGTTCTCAGAACCAGAAAAAAGTTACGATACAAAGACATAACACAATACAATGTATAAATTCATTGAGAACTACTAAAAGAGTTCAAATTATTACGTTAGTAAAGCAAACATTTTACTTGTACAATCTTACACTTACACTTAAAAACATACGCCTATTTTCCACAATGACAATACTTGCTGAATCAACCCAAAAAAATCAGCCAAGAAAATATGTTTGATAATAGTTGCAATAAAACATAGGACAACAAAATTGTCCCCAGGCTCATAAATAATCCTATGAAGACAGAATAAACTAAAGCAACAGTACAATTCATAATATGGAATGTAGCAGAAGTGCCAGAAGTCACATTAATTTTCTTATTAAATACACTTTATACTATTTTATCAAAATTCCCCGATCTCACACAAATTCCCCTGATATTTCGCCATTCCAGAAATGTAAAATTCCTTCACTTTTCAAGGTTTTCCCTGTTTTCCCTGATGCTAGCCACCCTGGATGACTCATCCCCCATCTGACAGCTACTATGCTGCAACTGCCTAAATACGTATCACCTCACCAGGCAAGTCATCAGCCATTTTTCTGATCCTTAAAAAGTAAAAAGTGGCTCCTGTGAAGAGTGTCTCATTACCTCAGTTGCAACTTTGTGGCACACTGCTGTTGGCCGTGTGATGCACCGGGTATGCAAAGATAAAAGTCACTGAACTTTTTGCCGGGACGGACTTAATGGTCGAATTACAGTGGATCCATTCCTCACCTCATACCTGAAAGACATTTTTGGCCAATCGGGTCAGTCAAATCTGGGTGCTCGTGCCAGCGGACTGTTGGCATCATGTGTCTTCCGACGACAATCCCCCAGTCTGTGCTTAACGCGGTTTGTTTCCCAGTGAGATTACTGAACATGCTCTGTGGTGGACGGGCCCGCAGTGGTTGTGTGAGTCACAAGAGTTTTGGCCGCAAGTCCTGTAAGGATGGATGTTGAAGATGGCACATTGGTTGGGAAACATAATTTCAGTTTGGCTGTAGTCACTCTTCCAGCAGATGTTTCACTACTGCACAAGTTCTCTTCTCTCGTGTAGATCCAGTGCACCACTACATATTGCATCCGGTCCATACAGCTATTGTGCACAAAAGAAGCCGAGCCCCAGCAGGCCTCCAACACAGTCAGTGTGCTACATTCTGCCTTGATGTGATGGATCAAGATAGTGCACGCAGAGTCATTTTCTGAAGACTTTCACCAAGCTTGCTCCTGTGTTCTTTGGGTGGGTGGCCGTCTACAACTATCAGATCTGTCATATGTCCTATTGTACTACCAAAACATCGCCACCTCACCCACCTTGTGATTAATCATTTTCACTTGCATCTAATTCACTGTGGACCTACAAAGCTGTGGTCAGACCTCCATCTCTGGGGCTCTGAGTGTTTTCCAGAAGAGACTACGACAGTGTGTCAAGTGTTTCTGTACTCGTCAACCTGCCTTAGCACCACCGATGGGCAATTTGCCATCATACCATGTCAGGCAAGCTAAGTCATTCCTCACGGTTGGTGTAGACTAAGCAGGATCAATCAACATCGCTTTGTGCTGTCTGAGAAAGGACTGCATTCATACTGCTTACATATGCATGTATGTGTGCTTTGCCACAAAGACAATTCACTTGGAATTAGCCTCTGATCTAACAACGGAAGCATTCATTGCTGCCTTTCGTAGTTTCTTAGCTCACCGTGGCTGGTGCTCTGACATCCTCAGCAACTGCAGTAAAAAATTTGTTGGTGCCAACAGACACCTAACAGAACTGCAGGCATTCTTGTCAAAAAAGAACACAAATTAATGTTTTGCCCATGTCTTGCTGGAAAATCACGTGACATGGCATTTCAATCCTCTAGCAGCACCACATTTTGGGGGTTTGTGGGAGGCTAGTGTCAAAGCTATAAAGTCATTGCTAATAAAAAGTGTTGATTCTCAGCTGCTAACATATGAAGAGTTGTACACTCTTTTGACGCACGTGGAAGCCACTCTCTGTTTCCAACCTCTCGTTGCACTTCATAATGACCACAATAACCTGGTCACCTAACCCCAAGCAATTTTCTGGTGTTAGGCCATCTTGGAATCTCCCTGAGCCTGATGTCATAGCTATAAACAGCAGACTGTCTCAATGGCAACTTATTCAGCATGCTCATCAGGCCTTTTGAAAACGATGGTACCAAGACTACCTCCAGCAGTTGCAACAGTGTCATAAATCCTCCACTTCCCAAACCAACTTCACAGTTGACTCGCTGGTTAATGAGAAAGACCCAAACATACCCTCCTCCCTTTGCAGGAAGATGGGGCATGTAGTGAATGTGTTTCCTGGACCGGACAGTGTGGTTAGAGTGGCTCAAATGAAGACCCCATCAGACATAATTCTGCATCCTGTGTCCTCTGCCTATCCAAGATGATTATTAAAATGTGCATTTTAGGTGGGCGAGATGTTCAAATTGTAAATACAGTGTAAATATGTGTGTATGTATTAGCATGAATTGGGAGTGGTTTTGAATTTGGTGCTGAACCTGCAGCACTCCCAGTGTTTCTTAGAGATCTTTGGCAGTGAATCAGGCAGACAATGGTGATTGGACATGTGATTGGTGAGTCAGTGCGCCTCGAGTAAATAACAGTTTCATTGACGAAACAAAGTGTTGGGAGACAATACCAGACACTTAATTTTACCATCAACGCTACATATTTTCTGCAGCAAAGAATATGGATAACTGTGTAACACTGCATGTTAATAAAGGCCCTTGCATCCTGTGGTACAATCTTTTGCTCTTCAATCCAATAACACAGCACTTCAGGAATGAAGTGGTTAAAAAATTAGTTAACTATTTTTGTGTACACTACACATTTTAAGAACTATAATAACAGACAAGGAAAACATCCCTAATATCTTTAAGAACTCTTTAAAGTGAATTTTCCACTACAGCTAACATGGGGCATTAACTGCTATCTGCATTTGTACAGAGTAGAGCAGAATTCTCCTTTTGCTCCACATAAGACATGGTACTTAAATGTTGTTTGTAATCTTGTACATTTCCCATCAGTAAGTTCCAGAACATGGCCAGCTTCATCAGCATTCTAGACCTAAGATGTTGGTTCTGTTTCCTCAACATTCTTGAATAGTTTTCAAAATTATTTAACGCTGCCATTATCTACCCTGACAGTTGCCCCATAAATTTGCTTGTATGAAATTCCATGCATTTTGTAGGATGACCACAACTATCCACTACTGGACCTAAACTCACTGATCACATGTCTTTTGGCCAATCGTTCCAACAGCTCCTTCCAATCCTATGCAATGAAGACCACCATCAAAAAACACTGTTGCGTGTACCATTTACAGATAGTTACTATGTTCACATCTAAAATTTCTTTTATGTATTTTCAGAAATTCTAAAACACATGTTACAGCAAACTCTGGAAGTTCTTCTTTACTCTTGCAATGTTTTGTAATTCTGAATTCTTCACAGATACTTGCAACAGATGTACTACTCGCCAACTTCAAACCAACACTTAAACTTACACATTTTCTACTTTTCGTTGAATATTTTGGAAGTCATAGACATATGGTGAACAAGATTAAAATGTAGACATTAAATCCATGTGGTATTCTTCCCAGGCAGCTCTAAAATGTACTGGTCTTACCTATGGGTGATCACGAAACATACAAGGTGGAGAACTAGCTAGTTCTGTCAGAGTTGGTACAATCCTGTGTGTGTCCATAGAGAGCCATCTGCAAGCAAGTAAAATAACTTAGGTGAAAAGAACTAAAGCAATTTTTCTCCCTGTTATGAACAGCCTGTCTGTTAAATTCAATGCCCATTAAATAGAGGTCAATTAAATTGAAGGTTCACTATGTTTAAAAAAAAATGTTTTAAGATTAAGTGGAAATGTACGACCTATTGAATAGAGAAGAATGTAATTTAAATAAAACTATTAAGTATAGTTACAGAGGTTCAAAGTTTAACAATCCCATTTCCCTTAACTAATCATCTTACCAAAATTACCCTAATTGTTTTGTGAGCATTACTCACAGCAGTCTGACACCAAAACCTTCTGAAAAAAAAAATACTAGTAAGGATTTTCCACTACTAAATGAACAATTTTTACAAGCCACTTACTAAAAGCTTCTTCAGTCAAATCTTCATCAACATACATCTCTGGCCCAGAAAGAGGTTTATCACCTTTGGTTGTCTGTGAACACATGGCAAACAATATGAACAATAGTATTACTCACAATATATTAAATTTTACAGCACACAAAATAAAGTTTCACCTGACAAGAACATGTATATACAACTTTGATACATGATATAGCATGTCAAAGTTTTTTTCATACTTGGGAAGATAGGGGAGAAGTCCCCTTCACAGCAATGACTAACAAGGTGTCACATTCATACGAGTGGGAGAGATAGAAGCAATGCTGATTCATGCATAATCTCAGTGCAACTCACAATTTACAAGCACCAATCATGTATCATCAGTCTTTTTATGAATAATTATGTGATGTAGATCTTAAACTTTACCATTTTTGCACTACGAAAAATTATTGATTTACATCTTTGTCACCACACTTTTTCCAGGAAACGAATCAGTAAACAAGGTGCCATGCTGAGCCTGCCAAATAATGTCTTTCTTGGGAAGGGCGTATAATACATGAAGCAGAATGTAAAACTAAGTATGGAGTGGTCATGACATTTGATACAAATCTCTATATATATTCCTTGCTAGTTTTTAAGGGTGGAAGAAACAAGAAAACCAGTATGTGTAAATATAAATTGACACACACTGAGCATACAGTTCTACACAAATAACAAGATTTTACACATTTCAGTTTTTAACATTATTTATTTGAGTCCAAAAAATAATACAATTTAGGCATGCATAAATAACAAAAAAACTCCCAGTCGGGCATTAGTGTATAGGGCTGACCGGTAAAGCCCACATAGACTTGATCATGCATAGCATATTATTACAATCAACACAAATGATAACACAAAATAGCCAAATAGCTCTTGACAGGCCTTATAACCCGTAATCACTATGCTTAAAGTGTAAGGCAACACGACAGCCCACCAAAGCCTACACTAAAGAAAGATAAAGTAGATAATATATATGTTGTGAGAAATAACAAACAGCAAAACTCTAAATGCTTGAAAACAATATTCAATGTAATAAGTACCCCATATTATAAGGTCCGGAAAATCTTAAAATATTACATTAAAATAGCAATGAATGCTTTCAACAGGCCACCAAAATACATTACAATTGTTGATACCAAGGCCGTCAACCGCTCCTAGAGCAATTCATTAAAACGTCAAAAAGACACGAACACCTAAAAGGAACACCTGGCAATCAAATGCCAAAACTGCTGACCATGCTTAAGTTAGCGTGAACAAATGGGTTTTGAACTTAAGAGTAGCCCTATCAATTAATGGCCTGAAATAATACCTTAATAGAATCAGGCTGAGCCATTAACAACTGCCAAAATACTGCCCCCAAAATCTCGATAAAACCATTAAACACTAATGAAATTAAAGGGCAACCAAGTTACACTTCATCTTGCAAAACACTAAAAGAGTACACATTGCCGTGGCAACTTTAAAATTAACCCAAAACAAAATTTTGAATGACGGACAGAAACGTTAATATAGAATAAGAAAAGCCACACAGCAAGGTCCCTAGCCTTGCGCCACTAACACTATGCATTATAAGCAGCAGTTCACAACTCATCTGTACAAAGGCAGAACCCCCAAGCCACAATTAAAGACAAAAGAGGAATCATAAAAGGCCACGAAGACAGCGAGTACAGGATATATACAAACATAAGGCTGGTGAGCCCACATGACACGCGTGCTCGGGACGGGAGAGAAAATAAAACTGTTCAACATAACGCTGTGGGATGATGATGATGATGATGATTATGATGCTGACTAATGTTGCTATCTTTTTTGTTGAATTGTTTTTAACCAGTTGGAATTTCATTAGCAGAGAGTATTTCAATATTTACTGCTGCATTTAATTCTAGCCAAACAAGTGAAAACCAAATATTATTAAACTGTAAAAATTAAATAAAAAGTCACCTTAAAAAATTTATTTAAAATTTTTTTTATTTCACAGAAACATTTTAGGAATCTAAAAATGCAATAAAAAACCTCCTTATTTTTTAGTCCAACTAGTCAAAAAACTTGACACTGAAGGGGTTAACTGTATTCCACAAGTTTATAAAAGTCAATATAAGCTACAAGTTTATGGAAGTCAATATAAAGAAACCAAAAAAGGGCAATACAACATAAATGTTTTTACTAATTTTGTCAGAAAATATTTTACCACAGTGATGTACTTCAGTCAAAACATTTATAAAGCTGTAATAATTCATAAGTTGCTGTGACACAAGATGATATGCAAAATAAATGCACAAGTATAGAAAAACCGTTGTTCACAAAGTTGGCAAAAGCTGTTATCTAGGGTTCCATAGTTTTTCAATGCTCGCTTCCAAAAACCTGTCAATTTCATTAACGTATTTAGAACTAATTTATGTCCCCCACTCTCTCAAGTAAACACCTAACCATATGACCCTAGTTGTCAATGCATTCAGCAAAGTGGACATGAGAGTTGCAAACACAAGTTCAGTCTTTTGGTTTAAATACATTTTCATTTGTTTTGCTGTTGAATTTTGATACAGATGATAATGTGTCAAATACATTCTGACCATGTAAACAAATATGATGAAAAAAAAAAAAATAGTAACAAGACAAACATATTACCATCAGAAATCAAACTAATAATAATATGGCTAATTTTCTGTGAGCATTATCATGTATTATTTCTGTTTACTGTGCAATAAAACTGCAACTTGTCAAACAGCATTTTCATGTCAATAAACATTCGCTCTTAAAACCAGTCTGGATGGTGATGTTTTTGTTTCCTTACCACATGGAGCACTACTAGTTTCGTTCACTGCTGTGTGCAGCAACATGAATCATGTACTCATGCTCATAGTTGCTGATGATTCTCCTCATACTCATATTGCAATATGCGAGTTTTCTGTTACCTTTATGTGTCAGCACATCACCCAAAGCGAGAGTAGTGACACACTGCCTGTGTTTCAAGCTTTTGTGAACCGTATTTTAACAAGTACGCAATGAGAAGCACTACATTATATTCACAGAATCACCACACCATACGATTCAAACTTATGGAACATCACACCATGTTTAACGTGTTTGGTTGTTTCCTAAATATGCCATGTAGACCTATCAAAAGCATTTAATTACCTTTGTTAACATGTAAGTAGACATCTTATTTGTGGTTAACTTGAACGATTACTTAAAATTTATTAAAAATTATTTACATTAGTATTATTATGAACAGAAAGAAAATAGGTGTTTGGTAATGCCTAGTAAGAAATAGTTCTTATGCAAAATATAACTTAACCAAATGCATACGAATGCGTTATGTTGTATCTTAGGTGTAATTTTCTAATCTTAGTCAATCTTTTTATTTATATTTATTTATTTACTTATCCACCGACTAATTCTCTTAGTAAGCAATTTGCTCTGGGAATATGGGTGTCGTCATCTGTTACATACATATAAACATCATAGAACAAAACACAATATAAAATAAAACGCAATTTACAATATGTACAATATTTTTCATGATAATAGCACTAAATTTAAAATAGGCGTTAACATGATGGCATGATTGTCAGATTCACTCGAAACAGTAATAACAGTAACAATATTGTTTTGGCCTTACATTATCAAAAACAGCTGTTACAGTTTAATGTGAATAATAAAAGGTTAACAACACAAGATAAGTAGATTTTTAACTAAGTTACATAATAATTTTTATGATAATTTTTTCAAAAACAAATTTGTACCTACAGCCAAATATTCTGGTATGGTGAAAATACACTAAAAACTATACACATCAATCAGTGAGTAGATCTGTGTCTTTCTGTACGACAACATCAATACAATGTGCTCTTGTGGTTGAGAGTCAGGAGTGGATATAGACTTTCTGTGTGTGTGTGTGTGGGGGGGGGNGACTTTCGATTCGTACCATGGAAGGAAAGCCCTACCTCATCAAAATTTTAGGAAAAAATATTACATTTATAAAATGAAACTGAAGTAATTCAGCGTAGTGTTTATTTATTCACCTGTGATTATGTTTATTTATTTACAATTCAGATTTTTTGTTAACATGTTATGTTTATTTGAGTGGTCTGGTCATTATATTTCATATATATACTCATAAATTATTTCATTTGTTTACTATGTACATTAATATACCACAGTGTTTACATTTATAAATGAACCAGTATTGCATACACTATCAGACGTTGACAGCTGTGAAGTGTTTGTTTATTTTTTGAAAGTTATTAAAACTGAAGTGTTTTATGTTAATATAAATTAAAAACTTAATGTTGTATGTTTAAATGATGTTTAATGAAAGCTGTATTGAGAATTAAGTCGGTTTTAACGCTTCAAAAAAGGCAGCGTAGATGTTGTATCTGTGATGAGCCAGGCGACCTTGTAAATGTCACTTAGCCTTGAATTGTCAAACTCAGGTGGTCTGAATAAGTTGTGTTATGTTGATCCTTGAGACGTGAGAAAAATAACTTAAATGTGATTGGATGTTTTGTTACTGCCAATTTTAGGGAAGGAGGCAGAAATCATTAACAGATTTTGTCTCTCTTACTCTGGCGCTCAAGATGTAATAAAGATGTTAAATTTGCTCCTTTTCAGTTATAAATTTTAAAACTTAAAATGTGTTGTCAGTTGTATATATCAGTTTATTTTGAGCACAAAGTGGTTCTGTATAAATTTATAATGGTGAAACACAGCAATCATTAGGTTTTGGGAGCAAAAGAATTGGGAATTATTTATGTACCAGGAAGAGATGGTATTGTATTAGCCATCTTGAAAGTGTAATAATGTCTGTACAACACTAAGCCTAAGGGAGGCACTAGCAAATTAAGTTAATGTTCAAATTACAAGTGCCACCCTTGTTTTATGTTATTTTAATGAGTGCATTTTTTTAAATTGGAAATGTCAGTGTAGCCTATCCAAAGAGTACCTAAAGAAACAGAAATTATTTTCTCTGACTTGTGATATGCTGATTAACAATGTTACACCTACATTTCAAGAAAGCTAACACAATTGAAATTAAATTTGCTAGTAAGTGAGGCAAGCAAGGAATGTGACATTTGATTTTAAGAGAATCCATTTGATTTTTATTTGTGTATTTAAATATTTTCAATAAACACTTTTAAATAAAATTATTCAAAATTTTATTTTATTAGTTTTGTTTATTCATGATTAAACTAGTCCCTACACACATTAGGGAAATTAAAACTTTACAGGAACAAACTCCCCATTAAGTTTTTGTTTGCAGTTAGCTCTCATAATTCATTCAGCTGCTCTTGTCTGCTATCTTCTTTGTGGCAATCATGCTAGACTTTAATGTGGTCGGTTTTTTTACTTAAGTGTCGTTTTAAAAATCTTGTGAACACTTGCAATAGGAATGCGTAGTCACCATGAACCCTGCTAATTGATAAGCTTTGCTTATTTTTTAACAATACATGTGTAAATTCAAAACTTTGCAGTGGTGTTCTAGGATGCCCAGATATTTTATCACCTCAGTCTGCTGAATTAATTTGTTGACTAATTCATTAATACCTATACTTGTAAGTCCTAGTTCACAAAATCATCTTTACAAATCTGTCTTTGATCACAGTAAGTTTGTTACCTTAATATGTACCAGAATACCCTAATCTGTATTCATTATTGATCAGAATCTGCAACATCAAAGTTTCACAAACACTGTATCGTGTAAAACCTAAAGTAGCTTGATCTCATGTTTCTATTCTAATTTGCCTGATGTATATTTCTTCAGCAATAAACCAGTTTCCACATTTCCACAGAACATGCCTTAGAGATGACTCCCCACCTTGATAATTTGGTGATTAAACTTATTCCAAATGCACAAATTAGATTTTTTCAATTACCAGTTACAAGGAAGTTCCTTAGAGTCTGCAGCAAAATTTGGATGTCAAAATCATCTAAAATCATTTTAGAATCCCTATCAGATTTGTTTATGAAGATTTGTGGACTGCCACTGTGTACAAAGAAATCTTTATGGATTTTTTAATGTACCAAATAAAAACTTGATGCATGCAAACAATGCATGCCAGCTTGTCCCTAGATCTTGTTCTTACACAGTCAGATTACAGCAAGGGCTTAATTTATAAAGAGTAGGATATAATGTGGTGGCAAGACATAGTATTAAACATGATAAATTAGTTTAAAAAATGTTAAATTACTAAGTCGCCTTAAACACAAGTTAATATAGACAAAACACAAGGAAACATTGAAAAATGCAAATTACCCCTTTTTATTAAATAAAAGCGACACATTAGCACTTTCAACAGATTAGGTAGGACATAGGTAAAATATTTTCAGCTTTAGAATTTAAGCTGGTGCTGCCTTTGAAAGCTTTAACGGAACGTAGGCTCTATTAAGTGCAAATTCAAATTAATAATTGTTTGAATTTAACCTAAAGTGGTGATCAAAGTTCAATATGACGGCTTCACACAAACAAAATTAGTCCACTGTTTAACAAAAGAATACAAACTGTGGTGTGATCTTTGAATGAACTCTGGTATTAATTTCTTCAGGCTCCTGGGTCACCTATTTACTAAAATATTCCCCTAGGTCAAAGTACATAAGTTCATGGCAATCAAATAAATTTCATAGTTCAAATTACGGCTTACAATATTAAATGCTTGACAGACATAGATGGAATAAAAGTATCTGAGAAAGGCATACTCAAGCCTTTGGAAAACTAGAATAGGGTTAGAGGCACTACAATCCTGGCAATCAGGAAGACATCTTCTGTTCTTGAGCATTTCAAAATCTTAAAGTTCAGCATTTTGGGGCCTCTTGCCCATGCTGTTTAATGCTATACTGTCCTTTTTGCTCCATTAATTATAACTTCTCAAACTAAAAGATGGTTATAAACTACAAATGTCAAAATCGGCAGTGATCTCATGCATGTCTGCCCTAAATGATGTACAACAAAAAGGTAATTTAGAATTTTTGCAATAGTGTAGTTTGTTGAAAACCAAATTCGTATCTGGCACCTTGACAAAGAGGTCACACTTTCTAAGCCCATCCAAAGCCAAAATAAGTAGTATTACAATATTACAACATAGTTTAGATCTGTTCCTGGTCGGGAATATGTACATGAACAGAAATAAATACATTTTTACAAAGACAATGTTGTTGACTCAAGCAAAAATATATACGACATCTAATTCATAATATACCTAATCTGTCACACACACACGCACATGCGGGGGGGGAGAGAGAGAGAGAGAGAGAGAGAGAGAGAGAGAGAGAGAGAGAGAGAACGACAAGCTCCGCTCAGCATATTCAAGTTTTTTTCCTCGGACCAAAAAAAAAACACCATGTCACTAGGGCCTACGCACCATATTTTGCGCTGATATTTTTAACCCTTCCAGTCAAAAATAGATATATAATTTTAGGCATGGCAACAAACGATTCTTTGGTTCGGAACTGTACTGATATCCAGACGATGCTGCCTCTTACACCGGGAACAATAGAAATCGATGTGTGATTTGTATTACTGGCGGCAGTGGTTTATGAGGCTACGNATTTCATCAGATCAAGGGTGGAAAGTCACCTTTTGGAACCCCTCATTCCACATCCTGTCACTATGGTAGAAATTTTCCCATTCAAGGGTGCTCTTTGCCTTGCAAACCTTTTACCCAGAAATGTGTAAATAAGCACTTAATTCACTACTACAACTGCTGCAATTTAAACTTACATGCTTTGATGTTTACATTTACTCAACAGTTTAAGCATGCACAGCATGACAAACTTCATACTATNGCTTTGATGTTTACATTTACTCAACAGTTTAAGCATGCACAGCATGACAAACTTCATACTATACAGTAATAAAATTAAAAATAAAATATTCAAAAATAAAATACTTAAAAATTACCTCACGATACTTTTGTAAATACATCTTCAAGGGTTCAACGTAATTGTCGAAGCCAAGGTTAGTCATCGCAAACAAAATATCTTCACCATTTATAGTTTTTCTCTTTTCCATGTGGCATCGGTCACTAGCCTCACTGGTGATGAAGCTGATGAATTCGGACACACACTCCTGAACACACTCTCGTGCATCCTTTGCTATCTTGCCAGGATCAGGGATCCCACGCTTCATAATTTTTGCTATGTTTGCTATTGGTAAGAACCTGTCTTGTTCCCTCAGTAAGTATCCTGGCTTGTCACTGCCTCCTTGGTTTGAGTCATCTGTGTTCTCAGCAGTAAGACCAGCTTCACCATCATCTACACCATACAAATAAAACATAATGCGATAGTATCTTAATAACCATGCAAATTTGATCAAAAACAAGATATTTTTCGTACAAGACCTGGAATGCAAACTGCAATGCAAGAAAGCAAGAAAGCCAAGCAAATTAAACCTTGCAGAGAATAAGTTTATGACATCTGCTATTATTAAAGAGCCTTAAATACCAAATTTAATTTTGACAAACTAATAGTTATCACTTTAGAAAAACAATTTTGCAACAATTAAAGAAAAAATGCATCGATTTAAAATGCTTACATTAATTAGAGTTAAAATATACATTAACTATTGCATTCACTGAGAAATAAAAAGAGTAATAGCTGTGTGAATAAATTAACATCAAATTTAGTTCTTTTATTTTTATTAGGACCTCCATCTCTTATGAACACAGACATGCCCCTCAGGCATTCATGTAACACTGATGTCAGAAGTGGGATGGAGGCATTTAATGGTAAATTAAGTAAGACGGTGCGACGGTGGCGCTAACGCGCGCATAATTTTTGTATTTGCTTTTCTGTAAGGGGGCCTGCTCTCCTTGGCCGACTCAGTTCCCCGCCCGTTTTCTTCCCTCATTTCCCTCCCTTGATTATCCCTCCTTGTACATCAGCATTTTTTTTCATTCAGAGACTAGTTTATATAAGTTGTTACACACCTTGTGCAGCATTCATTCTACGCCTGTGAAGAAGATAGTCGGGTTGACGCCTGCTAGAGCTAATTTAAATTGTAATATGAACTAAAATTGTCAGTTTACCCGTCCGTGGACGAAGGTGCTATGAAACGTCGTTTAAATAATGTAGTTGCGTGTGCGGCTGATTATGCTGAAGCTTGTAAAACGGTGAGTCGAAGTTGCAGCTTTTCATTTGTGGGTCAGTTTAGTGTTTTAAAATAATTGCGTGGCATAGTATTGTGTTTGTCTTGGGCTTTGCAGTGAGATAGATTTTTTCTAAATTCTGGTTTTGGACACTTGCTTAAATTGTAGTTTCGGCCTAACTAATTTCTTGCTTCTCTCTATAGTTCCAGTTGCTTTACGTGTTGTGTATAGTTTTTTGTCTGCTGCCCAATGATTTATTTAAAGTTTAATTGTTGCTACGGTGCTGCCATGACTTACGTGTTGGACGTAGTCTGTTGAAGAATTCTGATTGTTGTCGTCGATTATTTTATTTCATGGAGCTATGATTAGGGTCACGGGCTGCCTCCATCGATTCACTATTTTAACGTAATATCTTACTTCAGATTTCAACTTGTGTTTTCACGTCATGTAAAGGAGGCATTACTGGGCCTAAAGCGCTGCCCTCCTTTAGTCAAATTGCTCCACAAAATACCTTGAATTTATCTAGTCATCAAAGTAACTATTTGTATTTTAGAAATGTTTTAATATTATTCTGCTCATTTTTTCAATTAAATATTTATTGTTTATTTTGTAGTAACGTAATAATTTTGAATATGCAATTGCGCAGCAATTTAATTTTTTGTACGAGTGTTTGAAGTATTTCTAGTCAACAGAGCTACTTTTTGATATTTTTGATATTTTACACTACTTGGCTTATTTGCCAGTTAAATATTTATTGTACTTTGAGCTACGCAATACTTTGAAAGAGCAATTTAATCTATTTGTATGAGTATTTTAATCTACATTTTTTAATTGTGAGCCTTTGGTGTTTAAAATGTTACATGTCATATTTTTTTTGTAAATGTACAATGCAAATGTTCAATCCTAAGGTGCTGTTAACTTTTAAAATATTCTGAAATTACAGAGCTTGAAAGTGACATCATCTTTGTATTATCTGTGCTATGGCACAACAGTAGGCAGGTAATTAGTGATATTTAAAAGTTCATTAATTTTAATAGCTGTAGGCCGCAAAATTAAGACTTTTGTACAACCATCGCTGTGAATGTTAACTAAAAAAATGTATGCAGAACTGGAAGCACTATGAGTATTAATTGAGGGACTAGGTAGTCAGATGGTTAGTATGAGCACAAGTGTAAATAACTCGAAAGAAGACGTAAATAACTAAGTTGATAAAGTAAATTAAACCGTAAATACCCAAATTGGTAGTGTAATAGAAAGTGTAAGCGAGAATGCAAATAGCCAGATAACTAATGTAAGTGATTTAGTAGACAGGAAAATAGAAAATGTAGACAGAAAAATTGACTGTAAATGGAAATGTAAACATTAAAATAGAAGGCATTAGCGAGTTAGTGAACACAAGAATGGACAGTGTGAATTAAATAGTAAACAGTGTAAACGACAGGATGGACACTACCAGTGAGAGAATGGACAATGTCGAGAATGAAGTGGAACAGGAAATAAGTGCGATGAAAAGGAATGGCAGGAATTTCTGCAGCAGTGGAATTCTACTATCACAACATTGCCAGCAGCTCTGCGGCATTGGTGTCGCGCATCCAGGAGTGGTGAAGGAGGTCTCAGTTAATCCCGCACCTTATGATGGCCAGACATATTGGTGGGTGTTCCAACACCAGGCTTCTTCATCGAGCTATAAACCAGGAACAACGTATCTGTTACAAAAAGTGAGCAGATACAATAACATTTTTTTGCGGTGCGTGATACTGACGTTGGTTGTATTGAGTTTCTATATTTATCTAAAGAATTTTCTAGTGGTTTGCTGCCCTAGTTTCTCTAAGCGTGATTCGGGGTGCGTCAAACTTTTCAGGTCAAGGCCAGCAAAGTATAAATAGTTCGATGGGCCCCCAGGTCGGTAGTTGTTGAGTGGATGAGTGGCTGTGGCATCGAGTGAAGGACTGCGAGTAAGAAGAGACACTAGTGGCGAGAGAAGCGACCAACGAGCACCAGCGCAGCAAATTGTACAACTGGCAGGCTAGACTAGTGTACTGATGTGCGAGTGAAAGACATTGTAAATGATGGCAAAAGACAGCAGACAGACTGAAAGTGTGTTAATGATGAGTATAAGTTAATTGAGTACAACCAGAGACATTAACAAGGATGTTAATTAGAGTTAAAATAGACATTAAATATTGCGCTCACTGAGAAATAAAAACAATAAAAAGTGGAGATAGATAGATTAATGCAGTAAACAATGGCTGTGTAAATAAATTAAAATCAAATTTACTTTTTTTATTTTTATTAAGACCTCCATCCATCACAAACTCAGATACGTCCCTCAGGCATCTTGTAACAATACTAAATAAAGATGTGATGGGGTCAATCCATGTGAAATCATCAAGGGGCTGAAACTACACCATTTTTGATTTTGATACAAATCTGTTCCTATGTTACCCTATACTCAAGGTCAAAGAAAAACATTAATTTAGATCTTTACCTTCAAGTGGATGATGGCCACCATTTTTCATACACACTGCAAGCAAATTTCACAGATTTCTGAGATTTACGCAACTAGCCATTACTTTTTTAATTAGTCACATATTGTAGAGTTTTTAGTGTCATTTAAAAGCTTACATAAGATTCAATTACACATATTATAAAATACATTTTGTATTTTCAAGATGGCAGTCATCTGCTTTAAGCAATCAGATGGCTGTTTTACCCCACTTTATTTATATCCCACGTTGCTTCACCAAAGTTGCACTTAGAGATCTGATATTTTGGGTGCTTAGTGTCCACATGTAGGACAGTGAGCAACATCAAAATTATCTGGGTTGGAGACTTCCTTCCTAGAAAAAAAATAGTCTCCAACTTGGGGAAAAAATGAAAATGTGTTGTTTTCAAAGACAAAAAAAATTATGTGGGGAAGAAAATAAAAATTTCAAGCAAATTTTTTTATTTAATCTGTTATGCATTATATAATCCCACGTAATTCTGAATGTCATTAACATTAAGGTGACAAGGGGTACTAAGTGTTAATACACTGTTTAGGCAGTTCAATGTAAAGAAATTGAAAAATTCACAATTTTGCAACTTTATAAATAAATATTTACCTACTTTACTGTGATTTGAAAATTATAAACAGCTTAACTTAAGAAAAATCAAAGGCAAAATTCATAAGGAGATGTTTTAAGTCATATTATCACATATAATGGTAATCACTCTGTAATGTCTGAAAATCTGAAGATGATGCCAGATAAGCACATGATTGCCTCGAGCTTCAGTCTTTCGTTGCCTGTCCTGGTGGCATGTTTTATAATCAATTCCAGAGACAGTGGAGTATTCTGTTTGTTGTTTTGTTAAGGATGCATGTCAAAGTAGTTTACTCTAGATCATCACAGTTAATAATTGAAAGTGACATAAGTGATGAAATAAAAACATTAATTATACTTAGAACGCAAATAACTGTACATACCATTATAAGAAATATGTTGACAAGTTCTTTCATTTGTATGGTAATAAGTGTTGTGACCCATTTGTCATGCATAAGAAACCTATTTTGAAGTCCTTAAGGGAAATCACTATGCAGCTGTCCGCTAAACATGAACATCTGAAACTTATACCAGGTAAGGCTGTATGTGAACGCTGTTTCAAAAGTTGAATAAAACTGTAGAATTCGAGTTTGACAGTGAAGAACACAACAATGACGGTAATTTTGAGCCAGAATACATTGCTGTTGAATCGGTTAACCACGCATGTGGCTCTGGATGAATCTCCTATTTGCTTACGAGGGTTTCCTCAGTGTAAAAGAAGACAAAATAATGAAGCAAAAGATTGATAACATATCATGTAAAATTAGAAGAAACCGAAACAAGTATCTCATTTTCCAATGATGTTGCTAGCCATGAAGAAATTACTCCAAATAACAATTAAGATTACCTTGAATTAATAGAAGAGTTAAAGGAGAAATTTGCACATGCTAGCACATTTGATGAGAAATACAAAATTTTAAGTTTGGTGCCAAAATGCTTCAGCATTTCTAAAACCATAACCGAATTAAGTGCAGTGAATATTTAGTAAGAAATGCAAGAACTCTAAAGGCAAATCATGGTGTGCTACCAAATGTTGATGATAAAAAAGTGGACATTGCTTAAATAACGAAACCGTTAAAGTTGTAACAGATTTTAACATGAGTGATGATGTAAACAGAATCATGCCTGGTTTATAAGACTGTGTAACAGTCAGATCTCCAAGCGGAGCGAAGACAAAAGAACAAAAATATCTAGTATTCTTTAATTTAAATGAAATTTACTTGAAATTAAAAATCATCCATTTATAAAGATAGGGTTTTCAAAGTTTGCTTCATTAAGGCCCAAGTGTTGCATGCTAGCTGGTGCCAGTGGCACACAATATGTATGTGTGCGCCTACAGTACCAAAATGTGAAATTAATGTTGGCAGCTAGTGACTAAAATGTCATACAAAGATTTAACGAAAATGATTGTTTGTGATGTTTCAAAAGAAAGTTGTATGCTTTCACAATGTTATAAATGTCTTGGAGTTGATGTACTGGATGGAATCAACTGTGAAGAAGATGAACTAATGAGTGAAATAAAGTACAAACAATGGTTGTCAACTGACCGCTGTGAGCTTGTCCCCTTAGTGAAAAATATGGAAGANTGAGTGAAATAAAGTACAAACAATGGTTGTCAACTGACCGCTGTGAGCTTGTCCCCTTAGTGAAAAATATGGAAGAATTTTTAATAGATCTAAAGTAAAGTTTGATCAAATTAAAAATCCATCACTTTACTATAAAACATCAGTATGAATTTCTAAAATTAAAAAAGAAGATATTACTTTTGCTGAATGAAGACATAATTTCGGGAGATTTCTCAGAAAACTATACTTTCGTGATGCAAGATGAAATACAGGCATTTAATAGGTTAACGCACAAGCCACATTACACCCATATGTTGTATATTATAAAGAAAGTGATTCCACAAAGTATGAAACATTTTTTGTGTAGTCAGAGACTATTTTGACACAACAGTGTAGCTGTTCACACCTTTCAGAAAGTTCTTCTTCAGCATTTGAAAGACAGATTTCCCAAATGGACAAAAGCGTATTATTTCATTGACAGTTCAGCTGCTCAATACAAAAAAAAAACTTTGTTAACCTGGCTAACCACAAAAATGATTTCGGTCTGTCTGCTGAATGGTATTTTTTTGCCGCATCACATGACAAAAGTATGTGTGATGGTGCCGGAGGTACAGTTAAACATCTTGTGACAGGCCAGTTTACAAAGAACCACTGAAAACCATACTGTATAACCACAATAAATGTTCAAATTTTGTTCAAGTTAAATTTCTGGAATAACATTTTTCTTTGTGCTGTCAGAAGATATTATTGTGTAGAGAAGTTACTTGATGGACGATTTCAAGAAGCTTAAACCATTCCCAATACAAAACAGTATCATAGTTTTGTTCCAGTAGATGGAGATAATCTTGCTGTCTACCAATACTCNTTCCCAATACAAAACAGTATCATAGTTTTGTTCCAGTAGATGGAGATAATCTTGCTGTCTACCAATACTCATCTTATCATCACAGAACTATTTAGTGGTACCCATCACCAAACCGAAACCAGCTGTTTTGCCAGACCTAAACAATTGTGTGTTTTATTTATGATGGTGACTGGTGGATTGGAATTGTTACAGGGAAAGAAACTGTGGAGGGAGAAGAAGAGTACAAGGTCATAATTTTTTATCCTAAAGGCCCGAGCACTTACTTCAAACTTACAAAGGAATTGGTATAGGTGAAACAAGTGAATATTTTAAGAACGTTGTTACCACTTGAGGTAGTAAATTACAATGAAAGAACATGTAACATATAAGCAACAAACTGAGTGAAATGTTATCAGTGATTTTCATAGATAGAATGGCACATACTATACAGTAACATTGCTGCATAAAAATGGAGTTAAATTTGTAAATATTAGTATAAATGTACAAACATTGACTGTAAATTAGAGTGAAAATTGAATTGTGAATCTACAAAAAGAAAACTAAAATGTAGACACAGCAGTAAAATTTAATTGACTGGTAACACAGCTAGAATGAATTAACTTTTGCAGCGATTAGGTATTTGTTATGCATAAATATGTTTTTGATGTTTTTAGGTTACTTGCCAGCACAAAAAAAAACATATTGGCACACTCATCAACTAAAGCAAAGGTAATTAACATATTCATTCCTTTGATACACTTTACTTAATCACATTCCGAATGAAGTGTAATTATATAATGCACAACAGATTAATTTTAAAAATTGACTTTATGTTTTCAAAGGTCCGTATACTCAACAAAGGGGTNATTATATAATGCACAACAGATTAATTTTAAAAATTGACTTTATGTTTTCAAAGGTCCGTATACTCAACAAAGGGGTGAAAATAACAGAATGGGACAACTTGTGCCCTATAGCTATTCATCAAGAGTATCTTTCACAAATAAACTCAAATTTTTATTTTGTCCCCCACAACTTTTTTTGGCTTCGAGAACAGCACATTTTCATTTTTTTCCTTCACGTTGGAGACTATTTTTTTCTAGGAAGGAAGTCATCAACCCAGATAACTTTGATGTTGCACACCGTCTTACATNTCACGTTGGAGACTATTTTTTTCTAGGAAGGAAGTCATCAACCCAGATAACTTTGATGTTGCACACCGTCTTACATGTAGACACTAAGCAACCAAAATATCAGATCTCTAAGGGCAACTTTGGTGAAGCAACGTGGGGTAAAACAGTAATCTGATTGCTGAAAGCAGATGGCCACCATCTTGAAAATACAAAGTGTATTTTATAATATAAATATTCAGTGTAATTGTATCTTCTGTAAGCTTTCAAATGACACTAAAAACTCTACAATATGTGACTAATTAAAAAAGTTACGGCTAGTTGTATAAACCTCAGAAATCTGTGAAATTTGCTTGCAGTATGTATAAAAATGGCGGCCATCATCCACTTGAAGGTAAAAGTCTAAATTAATGTTTTTCTTTCACCTTGAGTATAAGGTAATATACGAACAAATTTTTATAAAAAATAAAAAATGGTGCAGTTTGCAGCTTCCAGTTTTTTAAAAATTTGATGATTTCATATGGAATGACTTGACGCTAATCTAAAGTAATACCCTTCCACAGGTTATAGTAAATGTAATTGTATTTTAATGTTCTAAATCAGATACTTCATACTTTCATACTCTTTATCTTGCATGTTGTGATTATAAACCTAACCAGCTCGCAATCTAAAATATGAAATTTATGGTTTGTAGCTATATTTATGTCAAACCACAACAAGCTATATACCTATTCTATTACCTGCCTTATCATAACTTTATACGCCTTCTCCTTCACTTCCCCTCTATCCTCTTCCACGACCCTTCCCAGCATTCCCAAAGCCCTTCTTCCCTTTAATACCACTCTCTGTACTTGCTTTTTCCAACTAAGATCACTCTGAATGACCACCCCTAGGTACTTATGGCCATTCCAGTGTTTAGCAAGGTCAGAGCAGTACCCTTTGCAATTAAAACAGCAGAAATTGACAGGTTAGTACAATCAGGAGCAATATACCCAGTAAATAAGTCACTGTGGGCAATCACAATTTTATGTGTTAAAAATAATATGTAGGGGTTAGATTATGCTGTGACCTATAACTTTGAATTCAGTAGTGGAAATGGATCACTACCCCTGCCTATACCGTCTATCTTCAGTGATTTAATGGGGGAAGGGTTTTCTCATAAACATGCATTCAACTTATATTCCACTGCCAATAAACAAACACAGGCAGCCATTATTGACAATTAACACCGACAAGGGATTATTTTGTTGCATTGAATACTGCAGAAGCAACACAGGACACGGTGCTGTCTAAGTATTCAGCCTCGTCCTACTGGGGTAGCCTAAAATCGTTTCACAAGAGCCTTTTGTTTCCAGATAAGTAGAGCTATCCTTGGAGCAGAGTTGTGCAATATGGGAGAACAGAGTGGTCATTCCTGAAGGTGTTGCAAAAAACATTTTTAAGCTGTTATATAAAGAGCATCCGGAAATCACCAGGATGAAAATGTCAGCTCGAAATTGTGTGTGGTGGTNATTTTTAAGCTGTTATATAAAGAGCATCCGGAAATCACCAGGATGAAAATGTCAGCTCGAAATTGTGTGTGGTGGCCTGGTCATATAGACAATCAAATTGAAGAAGGATTTGGCAGTGTGAAGTTTGTCAGTCAGTCCAAAATGATGCACCTTCGGTACCGCTGTACCCATGGAGCTGGCCAGGTTGGAGATGACTGTCGTATCTTGATTTTGCTAATGGGCATTAGCAAAAGTTCTTGGTTCTGACTGATGCCTTTTCAAAATGGCTGGGAATAATTCCAACGAATAATTCAACCGCATTTCATATGGTGGAAAAGTTAAAGACACTGTTTACAGTGTTTGGATTGGGCACTCGTAATGCAAATAGAGAGAATGAATTCTTACCGAAAATACCCAAAGTCAAAGTTCTACAGTTTTAAAACTTGTGTATTAAAAAAAAAGTAGTGCATATTCAAACAAAGTATATATTATGTTCATATAGTGTAAATATACAATAAATATTCACATAGTTTATCTCTTTAGATATTGTGTAAAAACATGTTTGAATTGCATATTTTTAATTTGATGGCGGCAGCACCTTTGTATAAGCTTAATGCTGTCGGCGCAGACATGTAATGCATTTAGTTGCCCGGTATATGGCATAGTGTGGTTCACGGTGAGTGGAGTATTGTGTGCGCGTGGTTTGTGACGTCCGANCACATAGTTTATCTCTTTAGATATTGTGTAAAAACATGTTTGAATTGCATATTTTTAATTTGATGGCGGCAGCACAGTCACCTTTGTATAAGCTTAATGCTGTCGGCGCAGACATGTAATGCGTTTAGTTGCCCGGTATATGGCATAGTGTGGTTCACGGTGAGTGGAGTATTGTGTGCGCGTGGTTTGCGACGTCTGANTTTAGTTGCCCGGTATATGGCATAGTGTGGTTCACGGTGAGTGGAGTATTGTGTGCGCGTGGTTTGCGACGTCTGAACCCGACCATGTGAAGGATAGTGATAGAAGAATGGAGGGTACAAGTGTTCTGTGCGTTTGCCAATTTATAGAATTAACTTTGTTTTGGCCAGTACCTTTCACGTTTTTAGTAGGTCATGTTGAGGTAATGTGCCAATCATGCATGATGATAGTTGAATTGGCCGAGGACACACAGCCTACTTAGGTGAGTAGATTTACATACGTCTGGTGTGTTGTATTATCTGTAGTATTGCAATTGTATTCACATATGGAAATATAACGGTAATGTAGATATTTTCCACACATTTTAGTATTGGTTTATAGTCTGCATGTATTTACGTATGTAAAAAATATGCACGTTACTGAGTAATTATTGAGAATAGGGGCTTCTCTGAAAATAAAAGAAAAATCATGGGAAAGTGGTATATTTCCACTATACTAATTACACAGAACACAAATTTACTAGGGGCATTAACGTATTACCCATATAAACCACAAATACGATAGTGGGGAGGGCTATGAAGATCAGGGTAATTGTGAGGTAAAATCACTAAAAATACACCCACAAAAAATACAAAAACACCTCAATTCAACATTTGTCCACTCAATTAAGTAATATGTGCCCACCTAACCCCACGATGAGTGAATCACTAGTTTATATTTTTTATCTAACCTAGGATTATAGAGTATCAATATAACCTGGGATTGTAGGGTTTTAATCTAACCTAGGATTACAGGGTTTTAATCTAACCTACAATTTCATTCTAATCTAGGATTTTACAGCTTTAATCTAACCTACGATTTTAGGGTTTTAAAGCAACAGTAAAACATACTGGAAGTATATGAATTAACTCACCTAGGTAGGCGACGGGTACAATTCCACTGTCCTCTGTCAATTCAACTACCATTGTGCATGACTTGCACCTTACCTCACTCGACAAAACACCATGATCTACTAAAAACGTCCATGCAACACACGCCACATAGACGACTGTCACACACAGAAGCACACGTACTTGCACCCTCTATTCTTAAAACACAAGCCTTCGCAAGGTCGGATTCAGAAGTCACCACTCAGGGCACAACACCACACACCACTCGCCACGAACCAAACTGTCTCACATCTAAACTGCAACTAACATAACGTCTACACAACTACAGCCAATAAGGTGATGGCCGATTCACATTTTTTACGTTACTACAGCATTACAGGACTAAATATCATGGCGTCCGACGAAATCAAAGTAGCAGAACTCTTAGTATATCATCTATTTTATTTTCAACGTTCTGCTTATTTTATCACTACGCCCTCCTAAATATGAAACAGGTGAGGTGTGCAAAAGCCATTTATATAACTTTTGTGGGTATACTGTGTCTCCTACAAAAAGCCACCATTCTTTAAATTTACCCAAATCTATTTGTTTGAAAGGAAAAATTTGTGTCAAAAAATTACATTCAGCGTGTAGTACAATTAATCTCAGGTTTGTAGAACAGAAAAATAGTTTAATTTGTTTTAAATCCATGATCATCCCCTCTTGATNAGTACAATTAATCTCAGGTTTGTAGAACAGAAAAATAGTTTAATTTGTTTTAAATCCATGATCATCCCCTCTTGATGGATGTAACATTTTAATTATCTTAATTACATTACACAATAATAATTATAATAATAATAAAAATTGTATTTTAACAATATTTTTACATTACATACTACTTCTCGAAAATGTTTAAAAGGAAATTACAGTAGTTCACTTATAAATATTTAATTCTTTTGCCTGCAAATTCAATTCAATTTTTTAACAAGAAAATCACAACAAAAAGGGGGCATGCAATAAACCATTAGTTTTCCAAACTGTTTTTCACATTCTAGTAAACCTATAAGTATTTCACCAAACCCTACATTAAGTTTATTTATTTATAGACGCACCCAGCAGATTCAGAACTTGAACAGTAATTATTAAGTTTAGTGGCTTTTCTAAAAAAAACAAAAAAAATTCAAAATTATGATATATTTCTACTCTACTAATCACGTAGAACACGAATATACTAGGGGCGTAGCTTTAATATAAGTAAAACATATTTTTAAAAAATTTAACATAATTGCAAAATGCGCAGTTCAGCCAGTTTGTTTAAGTTTCTGAACGAAACGTCTTATACCAACAAAAGTTGCATTAATGGGTTCTGCAAAGCTTACCTTGTTCATATTCAAGAGGGCATAATGTTAAAATAAGTAGAACATATTTAAAAAACTTGCAAAATATGTTTGTTTACATCTAATAACGTCAAAGGAATTATACCAGCCCAGTACCTAGGTGAGTTAATTTACATTCTTTTGGTGTGTTTTACGGTTCCTTTAAATTCCTACAATCTTAAATTCATAGTTTAAGGTAAAACCCAAACATCCTAGGTTAGTGTAAAACCCTACTATCCTAGGTTAGTGTAAAACCCTACAATCCTAAGTTAGTGTAAAATCCAAAAATCCTAGGTTAGTGTAAAACCCAGCAATCCTAGGTTAGTTTAAAAATGTAAAATAGTGATTCACCCATCGTGGGGTTAGGTTCTGTAAGGTGGGCACATATTGCAAAATTAGTCGGACGTTAGTGCCCCTAGTATATTCGTGGTCTGGAACATTAGTAGAGTGAAAATATACCATTTTCCGTGAATAATTTTTACAGAAAAACCTCTAAACTTAATAATTACCCAATTATATATTACTAAAAAATTAAATATAAAAAATTAATTAATGGATAAGGAATAGAAAACATTACACTCTCATCTAAAACTTTGTAAGTAGTCTTCCATTTCTTCTATATTATAAAAACAAGTTCCTTCTTTTTGTAGCTTGTTAAATAATCTAATACCCGAATTCTAAAGTTGTTGCCCCTATTTCAACTTCAGATAACGCTTTAAACGTAACGATAGTACTACTACTAGGCCTCTGAATAAAAAATACTAATTCTGTCTCTTACCGTCCAGGTCTTCGCCCTGAACTATGTAATTTTGTGAATCAACAGTTAGAAATGTGTTACTAATGTCATCACCACTTTCACTGTTTTCCATTTTAAAGTAGTGTTTATATTTTTGAGACTTTATATTGCTTGGACCTATTGTTCACTTTCAGAACAACCAAACGTCAAAATAAAAATTATTCAATAAATCTAATATTATTTCACAATCAAACCTAACCTCACACACAAAACTTTGTTCTTGCAAACACGCACAGTGCAGTGCAGAGTAGCGATGGGCAAAAAACCACTGAAAACAATTCTAATATTCGATTATTGACATATCATTGAATATTTTATATTTGGCTGTGTGTCGAAAGAAGATATGAAGTTTTCCTTCAAAACAACAGATAGAACTAAACCACTAATGTAATTAAGTTTTTTTAAACATTAGTTGTGATGATTAAATTTTTTCAATTTTTGTACACAGATTTCAAATTTTTTCTTTGTATATTAGTTAAAACAGTGGTGTCAATTATTGTACTTAAGGGACGCAAAGTTTCACGCGACATACTCTTAGTCAAATGAAGATGATTCGCTTTACTCATGCGAATGTTAATTCGTTTCGAATATGGAGATGTTCATACAAATCTCCATTAACAGACAATATTTGATTCGAATATAAGGATATGAATGGCAGCTACTTCAATAATTCTGTTTCGGAAAATAAATTTCAGCAAATTGTTTTAATTTTTTTTACTGTTACTCATTTGCTAAAAATTTTTAATTCGCCACATACTTAAGAACATGTATGTATAATTGTCAAAAAAACAGATTGTGAAAATAAATAAAATTGATGTAAAAGGCCTTCTGTCTAGTGCCAAAGATTTACCACACCACCGGAATAAACATAACGAAGGAAAATGATCGATCACTTAAAATATTGCCTTTTTCTAATAAAAATAAAAATGTACTTTTTATGAAGGCAAGTAACATAACTTCTGCCAAATAGCCCTTTAATTAACTGGTTGCAAAACAAGTACTTTCGAACTGTTAACTTATGGGAGCATTAACATTCGTTTATTTTAATTAGAACGCAACCTGAGAAAAAACCCGAATATTCGGAATCCAAATTATTTATTAAATTTCAGCAAAGGATATTCAAATAAAAATCGATTTCAAAAATAACTACTATTTTGTCCAACACTAGTGAAGTGCGCGCGAGAAAAAAAATTACTTAAATTTTGTTTATAAGATATTTCTCAAATCCTTGTACATACTTGTTAAATATATACATATTCGTATTTGCAGTTGTGTGTACTTACCCTAACCAATGGGAAATGTTTTTTTCTGGCTATATTTGACTCGTCAATAACCTGGCAATAATAATGCGAACTACTAGAAAGTAAACTCCTGTTTTGTCAATCTCAGCAAACAACTATATTGTTTCTACTGTAAATACACATTTGTGTTCTAGGTTAATTGTATTTTGTCACGCTCATTTCGATGGTGTTGTATACAGTTGTTGCAAAAAAAATGCATTAGTCATGTGTAATAGGTAGATTTTAACCGCAGAAATAATATTCCTCATTGGTCGCTTCATAGAGAAATAAATCGGCGGGTGAGAAGAACCACAAAAAGGTTCCTATTATAGGTTATGTACGGGATGTGGCAATCGTCGCAAGNAGGTTCCTATTATAGGTTATGTACGGGATGTGGCAATCGTCGCAAGTATGCAAATTCACCCATCATGTAAACAACTACATGTACTTGTCACGTACAGACCGTGAGTGTACTATGCTAGGAATTCGAAAAGCTGCTAATATGTACTTAATGACATCATAGATGGGACGAAGTATGAGCATGTATATACTTTAAGAGGGCATGAAATAACATAGAATATGGTGGCCCAGACAATAGTCAACGGATCAGGTAGATTGCTTATACGTCCTGTGCTGATACACCCAACATTGAATTTCCTCAGTGGAACACAACTGTCTAAGTCACATTGTCAACAGTGATGAAAGTGTTTGNGATACACCCAACATTGAATTTCCTCAGTGGAACACAACTGTCTAAGTCACATTGTCAACAGTGATGAAAGTGTTTGTTTAAATCTTAATTTTAGAAAGGCGAACATTTTTTAATGACGCACTTGCAGCTAGGCAATGGTTCGGGAAGGTTAGCGCAGCCCTTCTGGCCTAGCCCTGATACCCTTCAGGTAGCTCGGTCAGCTACCACTGTCTTAGGCTGGATAGGCACACAAACACAATGGAGTCTGCAGGTAAGCGATACGGGATGGGGTAACTCCTGTCCTTCCTTCCTTAGTCAATTACAACAAAACAGAACACGACTTAGAATGACTCAATCCCAATAGGCAATGCACAGCATCAATATGAAGGCAGATACAAACTCGTCCTGCTATACCCGTAAAACAAAAATTAAACCACTCAGAGAGGAAGAATGTGCAGATTCAAGACACATGGGCACGAAAGCCAGGAGAATACGTGAGTAAATGTTCAGTCAAAGGCTGAATTTCCTACCCTTCATTCACCAAAACGGCAGACTGAACAGGGAAACAAACACATGGAACAAGAACCCACACAACAACAGCAAAGGGAAAAACCATAACAAAACAGGAGAAGGCACAACAACACAGCAGAAAATACGGCAATGTTAGCATAAATGCACGAACTGGCCGCTTTTCTGCGAGAAACGCAATTTGTAACACCAATGGACCACTTTAGACCCATAATCACACAGGCGAAAGCTTTGACAACACTACAGAAGAAACAGATCTTGCTTCTCGCAACACTCGCAACTCTACCTAATTAAATACACAATATTTTAGGACAACACAAATTAAAATAATTTATACTGAAACAACNACACTCGCAACTCTACCTAATTAAATACACAATATTTTAGGACAACACAAATTAAAATAATTTATACTGAAACAAAAAGTTATAATAAACATACAATAAAATAATCCAATAAACTGTTAAAAACGTAGTAAAAGGGAAAAATTAAACGCATTACACACACCTTTACGTCTCGGAATTCTCTGATTAGTCTGGGATGAAATTTACCACATCTAATAAAACTACATGGCTCTAGCCCGAACACTTCAGTAGTCCATACACAGTGCTAGAGACAACACCCTAGCTACTCCACACTTCTTCAAGGCAAATGGGTAAACAGACACCTGTCATATGGGGCGCCCTGCGCTGGCGGGTTATGTGGGAACTCGTAAAAGGTGGGAAATAGTTCCAATCACCACTCGTTTTCCAGGTCGAGAGACACTCATGCCAGTCGAGGTAGGGATTGGGGTGCTAATGAAGCTAAGTTAAATTAAACTAAGTAAATTAAATTAAATAAATTTAGAATAAACAAACTTTAAANAAGTATTTTAAGTAAATTTACGTATTCGTGCTTTCGGCGGGGGAGTGAAGCTCCCTTCCAGTCTCACGGCTGGAGTGAATGTGAGTGTCATTATGTCTGTCTAACAGTTTGGTCTGTTGTATGAAGGTTTGCTAGTTAATTTCGCATGTAATGTGTTGGCGAGTCCCTATTCTGCCAGTGGCAGCCCACAAGGTGCGATTCATCCTTTCCTCGTTTGTGACAGTGGAATTAAGAAAACCCTTGGTAACGAACTAACTCAAAGTCTTCTTCCCGACCTGCAACAAACTACCAAGTCGGTGCATCATTATGGGTTGTTAGTTTAAAGTATATATATATATACATATATACATACTTTAAACTTCGAAATTCGTTCGCCGTCAGTGGAACACTGAAACAAGAAAAGGGTCAAAACTGTACCAGGGGCACCATGGATATAGGAGGGATTGGGGACTATATGAGGATTATACAAATGAGACTGGGATGCATTATGACCTGAAAGGAGACGAAAATAAGTGACTGATAAATTATGGGAGTTACAGTGATCATCGTATCCTTGCCAAGAATATGTAGGAAAGAAATTATCACATAAAGTATTAGAAACCTAACTATAATTTTCCCTCTTCTGCTTCCATGACCGGGAAATTTCTCTGTTTAATATCGGATAATAAACCGAAAAGAAAAGTATGGGGCTTCGAGACATTCTGTAAAAGACTCAATTTCGTAAGTTTATCAACCATCTTATACCCCTGAATCCCTAAATGCCCCGGAACCCAAATTAAGAGAACAGTAACATTTAGTTTATCCAAAATAACTCACTGTTCCCTTATGAGCGATATAAAAACANAACCCAAATTAAGAGAACAGTAACATTTAGTTTATCCAAAATAACTCACTGTTCCCTTATGAGCGATATAAAAACAACCTTATTGGGAGTAGGACAAGGCAAGGCATTAAATAAACTACGTGAATCCGATATAAGCAGAGCATTTAAGACCTTAAAATTGTAAACATANAGGCAAGGCATTAAATAAACTACGTGAATCCGATATAAGCAGAGCATTTAAGACCTTAAAATTGTAAACATAATGTAAAGCCATATACACAGCAAAAGCTTCGGCATAATAAAGGGAAGCAGTGGAAAGCAGCTTAAAGAGACCAGAACATTTATGTGAAGAATAAAAATAAGCAGACCCAACACCTTCGACAGTTTATGAGGCATCAGTGTAAATCAAATTACAGTCCGGATATTCAGCAGCACTAGCCTTAAATTCTTGTTGAATGACATTGGGAGAAACAGATATAGTAAGATAGAGAAAGAGAGGGCAAGGTACACAAGACGACACCTCAAACTGCAAACATGGTAGCAATCTAGGTGGAGGGTGAACAAAGCTTGCCCTCGTTAATAATACTTTCGTACTTTCGGTAAAATATAGCAAAGCTTGTCAACCCCATTTGCAATATCCCTTACTTGAAAACTACGATTATGTATCCAATGTTTACCTTGCAACAGCCTATAACGGTCGGACAAAGAGATAAGGAAAGATTATATATGCAATATCATGATGGGATTAGAAGAGAAATCACAAAGGATATGTCTGAAGCAAACATTCTGTATAGTATCCTAAATGTTCACCAAAAATAGTGGCAACAGCCCAGCAATCGGAATACTGTAATATAAAACGGACCGGATGGTAGAGACATAAAATAATGCAGGTCATAAACGCTAGAACTCCAGTGGTAATGGGCGAGAGTCTTTAAAATGCTAATTCTTTTGTGACATTTAGTAATAGTGTAAACAACATGGGTGGTCCATCCACCACGAACCTCTAAAAATATACTCAATACAAGATATTATTCATGCAGGAAAGAATAGAACCTGACGTGAACCGCACGTTCACGAGCTCCCTTGTGCCCACTCTGACTGCCGCAGTCGTGTCCACTACACCAGACACACCATACCGACGGGCTTCTGGGCACGTGTAAGAGTGTTCATAATTGCATCAGTGTTATAATTGCAGCAGTGTTCATAATATCATCAGTGTATTCAATGAGGGTATCTAATTGCAACAGTGTTATTAATTGCATTAGTGTTAATTATCGCATCAGGGTATTTATTCAGTGTTATTAATTGTATCAGTGTATATAATTAATATCATAATTTTGATCATGAAAGACAGTCGACACAGTCACAGCCAGGGACATTTGACATTGTACACTTGGCAATACTGTTGCTGGTACAATGGAAACGTTTAGGATTAATATAATCATTTTTAATGTGTATTTGTATAAAGAAAAATTATGTCGTCTTAAGATAATTTTATTCATGTCACTTCCATCTCATAATAATTTTTTAGTGTATATTGTGCTTCATCGTTTCGCCGCTTGGCGNTTTAGTGTATATTGTGCTTCATCGTTTCGCCACTTGGCGTCGCTGCGCTCAGGTAGCGGAACCCGGCCCACACTTCCTCCCTGGTTCTCTTCAGCACTTGAACGCATCAAGACAAGTAAGTCTCTCTGTCCGCGAAGATCCTCGGTGCCGACATCTTAAGCTGAACTATATTCACTGCAATAGACTTCACTTTATGAACCGGGTCAATTATTTTATTTGTTATAGCGCCGAGGGGAGAATAACTTTATTCTCATCGGAGAGTTTTTAAACACAATCACGTTTCACATTACAAAGCCACGTGGTCGCCGTTCCGGTCCGTTAAGACCACATTTTGTACTAAAGTTGTGTGTGTTCATTAAGGAGTCGCAAGGAATAAATAACTCCACAAGCATCGTAAGTGTTTCATTTGTAATTTAATTAAGGCGTGCAAGGCGGCATACAGCCTCGCCATCATATGTGACGGAGTGTTAACCAGAGTCCCCTAGGGTGGCGGCCAAAACGATCCTCATTTCATCAGCTCACCGTAGGGCTGTGGCGGCGGGCACATGTTTCCTACATCATCAGCTCTGGTAACACCACGCGTCAGGTTGGCTTTCCCAACTAGGGACGACAATTTCTCCGAAGCATTGCTTGACCACGTCAAACCTGATAGTTGGAGAGGGAGCAGTGACAGGGTACGTTTATGTGTGAAATACAGGGTGCAAGTCTATTCCGCANGGAGTGTTAACCAGAGTCCCCTAGGGTGGCGGCCAAAACGATCCTCATTTCATCAGCTCACCGTAGGGCTGTGGCGTCGGGCACATATTTCCTACATCATCAGCTCTGGTAACACCACGCGTCAGGTTGGCTTTCCCAACTAGGGACGACAATTTCTCCGAAGCATTGCTTGACCACGTCAAACCTGATAGTTGGAGAGGGAGCAGTGACAGGGTACGTTTATGTGTGAAATACAGGGTGCAAGTTTATTAGAAAGATTAAAACCATGCTCAACGAATCAAAATGATAAAGAATCAAGGGCCACTGTCAAGGAAGTATAAGCTTTGTCATTAAAAATACATTCAATGCACAGCACAATGTCATCAGCATATTGAATAGAACGAAGGTGGGATCCCAAGTGAAATATTATGTCTTGAGTATATAAGATAAAAAATAAGTGACTAAGAGTGCCTTGAAGCAAACCATTGGACACCTGACGAACAAAATATGCTCCATCAGGAACTCTAGGCATATAACGATGGACGCTAACCATAGAATGTATACATCGTATAAGGGTATATGGTAGGTCAAGTTTAGACATTTTACATTAAATGAGTTTAAGATTGACATTATGAAAAGCTTATTCCAAGTCTAAAAAAAGGTACCCAATACATTCCAGTGTGCATAGACATCCCGAATATGTGGAAAAAAGACAGCGACAGCATCTGGGGTACTAATACCAGAACAAAACCAAGTTGTTCTAGACGAAGTAAACAATGATATTCTAACCATTAATTAAGCCTGTGCAACACCAATCTCTTAAAACATTTCACCAAACAACGATGCAGTGCAATCAGACGATAAGACTCTACTGACAGAGCTGATTTACCTGGTTTCAAAATTGGGACGATTTTCATATCCCTCCACATATCAGGGATAAACCATAACAGAACACTTTATCATAGACTTGAGCTAACCACACAAGAGTAGTGTCAAAGAGGTGCTTAAGGAGACAGTACGAGATGTAACCCAAACCAGGGGTGGTATTACCTTTAGTGTACAAACAATGGCTTAATTCCTCAACTGTAAATGCCCGGTAAAAAAAATGATGGTCATGCGAAGCTGCATGAAAAACAGCTAAAGGAGCAAAATAGGTAGTATCCTCATGGATGGTATCAGGGTCAATGTGATCCATAATAGCAGAGACAAGTGAGAAGGGGATATTCTGTGACCTTTGTCCCTCTTTAGTAGCGTGAAAGGCTTTAAATTCACCCCATAATATACGAGACGAAGTACTACGAAAAAATGAAGCACAGAAAGTATTCCAACTAGCATTTTTATGTTCAAATCATAACTTCCGCACCTGTAGTTGTCATTGCTTAAGATGTAGAAAATTGGCCAATGTTGCCTGGCGTTTATATTGGTGAAGAGCATTCAACAACGACGATTAATCTTTTCACACTGTCCACCCCACCAATGAGAACCATGTTTCCGACCACCAGTACGAAAAGGGCGAAAAGGCATAGAACTTTTAGCTGATTCCAAAAGGGTGGCATTAAGGAGACTTCAGAAACCACATTGATGTTAAGAGGTGTGATAGGAGGGATATGTGTAGTTGCTTCCGACATTAAGAAAGAAAATTTCCACCAATACACTGAGGTGACAAAAGTCATGAGAGAGCGATATACAAATATACAGATGGCAGTAGTATCGCGTACAAAATGTATAAATGTGCAGTGCATTGGTTGGACTTACATTTGTAGTCTATTGATTAATGAGAAAAGTTTCCTGGCGTGATTATGCCCGCACGACGGGAATTAACAGACTTTGAATGCGGAATGGTAGTTGGAGCTAGACACATGGGACATTCCATTTCGGAAATGGTTAGGGAATTCAACATTCCGAGATCCACAGTGTCAAGAGTGTGCCGAGAATACCTAATTTCAGGCATAACCTCCCACCATGGACAATGCAGTGGCCGACCGCCTGCACTTAATGACCAAGACCAACAATGTGTGTGCAGAATGGTCAGTGTTAACAGATAAGCAACACTGCATGAAATAACAGCAGGAATCAATGTGGGACGTACTATGACGGACGTGTCTGTGAGGACAGTGTGGTGAACTTTGGCTGTACTGGGCTATGCCAGCAGAAGGAAGACTCGACTGCCTNGAGTGTGCCGAGAATACCTAATTTCAGGCATAACCTCCCACCATGGACAATGCAGTGGCCGACCGCCTGCACTTAATGACCAAGACCAACAATGTGTGTGCAGAATGGTCAGTGTTAACAGATAAGCAACACTGCATGAAATAACAGCAGGAATCAATGTGGGACGTACTATGACGGACGTGTCTGTGAGGACAGTGTGGTGAACTTTGGCTGTACTGGGCTATGCCAGCAGAAGGAAGACTCGACTGCCTTTACTAACAGCACAAAATCACCTACAGCGCCTCTCCTGGGCTCGTGACCATATCGGTTGGACCCTAGATGACTGGAAAACCGTGGCTTGGTCATATGAGTCCCGATTTCAGTTGGCAAGAGATGATGGTAGGGTTCGAGTGTGGTGCAGACCCCACGAATCCATGGACCCAAGTTGTCAACAAGGAACTGTGCAGGATGGCGGTGGCTCCATAATGGTGTGAGCTGTTTTTACATGGAATGGACTGGGTCCTATAGTCCAACTGAACCTATCATTGACCGGAAAGGGTTATGTTCAGCTACTTGGAGACCACTTGCATCTATTCATGGACTGCATGTACCCAAACAACCATGGAATTTTTTATGGATGTCAATGTGCCATGTCCCCGGGACACAGCTGTTCGCGATTGGTTTGAAGAACATTCTGGACAATTCCAGCGAATAATTTGGCCACCAAGATCGCCCGACATGAATCCCATCGAACATTTATGGGTCATAACCGAGAAGTCAGTTCGTGCACAAACTCCTGCACCGGCAACACTTTCGTAATTATGGACGTCTATAGAGACAGCATGGCTCAATATTTCTGCCGGGGACTTCCAACGACTTGTTGAGTCCATGCAACGTCTAGTTGCTGCACTTTGCCGGACAAAAGGAGGTCCGACATGANCTGCACTTTGCCGGACAAAAGGAGGTCCAACACAATATTATGAGGTATCCCATGACTTTTGTCTTTTCAGTGTAAATCGACGAAGCTTAGGGGAAGGAGACGGATGATATAGCAATGAAATAAGGATACTCGGAAATTGATCACTGCCCCAGGTATCATTATGTACTGACCAGGTTAAGCAGCCAGGAAAGCTGGCAGAAAAAAAGTTTAATCAATTGCAGTTGATCGGGAATTTGGAGACCTGAGCTAAGTAGGTTGCATATCATTCAGTATAATAAAAGATTACGTAAGTAAAAATTCTGCCAATTACGACTAGAAACATCCTTGAAGGGATTACCCCACATATGATGGTGGCAATTGAAATCGCTACACACAAGTACTGGTTGTGGAAATTGGGAAAATAAAGAGGTACAATCGTGCTCTGAACATCGAAATTAAGGATGGACATAGACCAAGACGATAATGATTCGGAAGAGGCCTAGAGACGTCCGAATCGCCACCACATCAATTCCATGGAACCTGTCAGGAAAAGTAATGTTGAAAATTTCACCAGCATGCGTATCCGCACACACACACACACACNAATTCCATGGAACCTGTCAGGAAAAGTAATGTTGAAAATTTCACCAGCATGCGTATCCGCACACACACACACACACATATATATGTGTGTATAAATATGTATATATATATCTGTCCCTCTGTCATCCTTTGGGGATAAGGAAGACCGAAAAGATCTTATTTAGAGAGGATGGGTCTGTAACATTCCAGTTTCAGTCAGGAGAACAACATCTGTAGTAGGAGCATCCAAATAACAAAGAAGGGGAAATCTATTAGACTTAAGAGATCTAGCATTTCACTGTATGTTGTAAAAATGGGGAGGAAACAAGGGTAGCAAGAAAAAGGAAAAGAAAAGCAGACACACTCACCTCAAAAAGACACATCTCCTTATAGGAGAATTTGAATAAATGATTGAAGAAGACTCTCCCAGCCAAAATTATAAGTTTTGTTTTTATTTTCTTATTGTGAACACATACTCAATTGTGTAGATCAAGGAATTATATTTTTCTTTATTAAGTCTAGTGACCTCATTCACCTCAGCAGACGGAACCTCATCAGGTAATGATGTAGGAACAAGTGAGAGAAAATTGTCTACAGTATCCAGTTTAAATTGAGCATAAGAGTCTCTTATATTAAACTAAGGGGTAACAGTGTTAGAAGTCACTCGAGGTAGTGCCTTGTAGCAAATGGTATGGCCATTGTAATGCACTGTCGCCATTTGGGAGGGTCGGGCGGAGCCCTGTGTAGCTTGATGTGGTCGAGGTTGCCCAGGGCTGGTTGAGTTTTTGATAGCCAAGCCCCATAACCCAGTGGAGAGTAAATGATGAGGGTCTTTCGGTCGACAGCCCAGAGGGCCCTGAATATCTCCGTCAGTTTGTTGATGATGTCACGTACTTCCTGTTGCACTATTTATAACTGATGACCAAACTGTGGGCCGTCTCGTAGGCCTGAAATATACTATGAAATTGTGGGTGATGCTACAAAGGATGTAGTAACCTACAATTAATCGACACATGTTTGATTTTGAAAAGCAGTTTATCCACTGTGCTTGCTTACAGGTGAATAATTCATGAAAATGGACCCAGCACTTATGGCCTGTCGGTGACCGTAGCATGTAATAAATGTGGTCATACGAGAGTAAGGTCCGATTTCTTATAAAACATAAACCATTACAGATTTTTTCAAAAATAACTTTTTTTATTTACTTCCTTACATGTTTCTCTATTTTTCTACATAGTTTCCATATTTCTTTAAACATTTGTCATAACGTTCTACAAGCTTTTGTATGCCTAAGTCATAGATGCTGCCACCTTTGAGGATAACCAGTCTGTAACTACTTCTTTCGCTTTCATCTTCTCTAAAAATTGATCACCGTCCTTATGATATCGGTCCAAAAAATCAAGAGCACAGACATTTTTTTCATTTGGTGTTCCTCAGTAAGCAGCCTGGGAACCCAACGTGCATACAATTTGTGAAATTGCAGATTTTCATTGACAATTTTGTGCAAAGTTGTTCTACCCACATTCGGAAATTCCAATACTAAAGTTGAAATTGTGAATCGCTGGTCTTCACGAATCTTTTCGTCCACTGCTTTGACCAAATCTTCTGTGATCACTGATGGTTGGCCTGATCGCGGTTCTTCATTGACATTTTCCCGTCCGTCCTTGAAACTCTCACCCATTTATGCACTTTGCTGTCACTCATCGCATTGGGGCCATACACTTCACTTATCTGTCGATGAACTTCCACTACTGAAACGTTCCTTGATGTCAAAACCGAATCACTGACCGTATTTCAGAGTCTGCAGGCTGATCAATTGTTTTAAACATTTTGAAGTGACACTGTAAACAGCGCACTGCAACAATACCAATGCAAAAGGCGTCGTTTGATGGGCAAGGCATGTCGGGAGTCGGTGCGCATGCGCGTTACCNACTGCAACAATACCAATGCAAAAGGCGTCGTTTGATGGGCAAGGCATGTCGGGAGTCGGTGCGCATGCGCGTTACCATATTCACGTGCCATTCGATTTGCTACGGCGATTAGCACCTTACTTTCTGAATAACCCTTATATGTTGATACACGATTGCATTAAGCTCTCTGGTGAAAGGGCGGATGGCTCTCCCCTCTGTACACATTTAATAAAATAAATTTTCCACTTAATTATTCAATATTACTATTTTAGTGAAATTATTATAGCCTAAATGATGGTACCGAGAAGGCTAGCGGTGAGGGCGACGAACGCTGCGGGTCTGGTCCGAGTGCTGAGACGAACTGGAGAGAGTGACCTCGGTTTGCATCATGAGTGATCCAAACCGAAGTCAAACTGCTAATAATGAAACATAACATGAGTACNACTGCAACAATACCAATGCAAAAGGCGTCGTTTGATGGGCAAGGCATGTCGGGAGTCGGTGCGCATGCGCGTTACAATATTCACGTGCCATTCGATTTGCTACGGCGATTAGCACGTTACTTTCTGAATAACCCTTATATGTTGATACGCGATTGCATTAAGCCCTCTGGTGAAAGGGCGGATGGCTCTCCCTTCTGTACACATATAAATAAAATTAATTTTCCACTTAATTATTCAATATTACTATTTTAGTGAAATTATTATAGCCTAAATGATGGTACCGAGAAGGCTAGCGGTGAGGGCGACGAACGCTGCGGGTCTGGTCCGAGTGCTGAGACGAACTGGGGAGAGTGACCTCGGTTTGCATCATGAGTGATCCAAACCGAAGTCAAACTGCTAATAATGAAACATAACATGAGTACTCTGTGATATAATTGTAATGGTGAAAAATTGTATAAATTAAATTAAACACATTGGTGACATCCCCTTTTATAAACAAATGTCTGTTATGCTTGAAGTTGTGAAGTTGACAGGACATGTCTCCACACTAAATGATATGTTACAATGATCGAGGCCTTTATATGCAATTCCCCTTTGTGAAAACATAATTGATCTTTTATAAATAAATATTATATACGTTATTATCTTTATCGTGAAAAGTGTTTGAATTTCACTACCTGTGATGTGTCTGAATTTCACTGGATACAGTGTTGCCAGGTGGCTGTCTCATGAAGGTTTGGACGAGTCCACCTGGGCAAAGAGGTGCGGAATACCTTGTTTGATTGCTGTTAACACAATAAAACACATCCCTGACTGTAGCTGTGAATGCGGTGACTATGTTTAGTGTGTTTGTAAAAATGCTGCACACTGCTGGTGACACTTTGGGGCACTTGTCACTTCAGCTTTGGTCTACAAGCCAGTTTGATGCCACTTCGTGGTGCATCATGTCGTAGGTCATGGTGCGAGCTGTTATGAAGCAACGACCAATTGCCAGTGCACCCAACGCCTATGGCTTTGTTCATCCCTCATCTAGACTCAATCACCACCAAAGCACGCACTGCCATGATTCATCTCGCACCTGTCCTCCGCTCATCCACGGGGACTNGTACTCACAGTCGCTCAAGCCCTTCATTTCTACACCATTCTCGCCGACCTCACCGATCGCTTCACCCACTCATGCGCACATCACCTCGTCAATCCACTCATTCGCCAGCTCAACAACACCATTCCACCCACCATTTTTCCTCGCTGTCCACTGCTCTTCACCCAACACCTGAAGAGAGACGCTGTCGAGGACTCTGAGGAGGATGAGCCCAGATAGCGATGGCCCTGGGTAATGCTGAGGTAGCACTGGTAAATCCACACCTCTACATTCATTACCCACTAATCACAAATTTTGACTTCTCCCCCAAAAGTATCTCTCTTTCATACATCATCTCTCCACTTCGCCCACTTACTTTCTACCGCCTCACACATGCCGGAACGCCAAATAACTGGCATGCTCCCCTTTTACACAAACTGAATCCATCACCCAGCAGTTCACACCATCTCGCCTACATAACTTGATTAGCCCGTAAGAACCTCCTAGTCGGAAGTGCAACACTGAACATATTCACTGATTCATTGGGCACNTCTCTTTCATACATCATCTCTCCACTTCGCCCACTTACTTTCTACCGCCTCACACATGCCGGAACGCCAAATAACCGGCATGCTCCCCTTTTACACAAACTGAATCCATCACCCAGCAGTTCACACCATCTCGCCCACATAACTTGATTAGCCCGTAAGAACCTCCTAGTCGGAAGTGCAACACTGAACATATTCACTGATTCATTGGGCACNACATAACTTGATTAGCCCGTAAGAACCTCCTAGTCGGAAGTGCAACACTGAACATATTCACTGATTCATTGGGCACAACACTTTTTACACTGAACCAAAAAAAAATCACATTATTGATATAGATTTCCTTACAATCTTGATTTACAATTGTCAACGAAATTTTTCTAAGCCAGTAAAACAATTTCGTTATTTTTCACCATCTTAACATCACTTTGTTCGTTTTAAACAATTTTTTATATATTTTCAATACTTATGTATAATTTGGAAAACTTTATTTTTAATTTGCATATAATATCATGCATACTTTGCTTCGTGGGACAGAAAATGCGTATTTATTTCTATTTTGTGTCCAGCTGTTATGTTTCGTTTTAATTCGAGCCTTTGTACGTCTTAAACGCGTGCGTGGCCAAGCCGGAAGTGGTAAAAAAANCTGTTATGTTTCGTTTTAATTCGAGCCTTTGTACGTCTTAAACGCGTGCGTGGCCAAGCCGGAAGTGGTAAAAAAATGAGCTATTCCTTGAGCATGCTGCTGTCATGAAGATTGTCTTGTTCGTAGACTATGAAATGCAGGGTGGAAATAACACTGTCTTGTGTAATAAGATAGCTTGGCCAAGACTGTCTAANGTCTTGTGTAATAAGATAGCTTGGCCAAGACTGTCTAAAGCTCAGCCTTGAGCATTGCACATGAATATCACCCTAAGTAACAATTAAACACATTTTGCAAATTATGATATAGTATAAATTAAGTTTGAAACATTACTGTGCAGCTCACTTCAGAAAGTTTTACTAGCAAAGGACAGTAAAATATACTGAACACGACCGTTACAGAAAGTAATGCAGCTTCTCCGAAACACTACAAGTTGTCAAGAACGAATGGCGATAGCAATACGGAAGTAAGGTTTAACATACNAAATAGCATTTTAAATTAAATTACATGTTTATATAAGTTATTTCTTTTTTCCAATACATTTATAAACTCCTTCAGTCAAGGCAGTGTCTGTAGCGCTATCTTTGTACATTCCAAACTAACTACATCCAACTAACTTAGGAACCGTATCACCCATCTAACTTTTATCCCCCCATTAGCGGTAAAGCGGTTCATTTGGTTTGTTCGGACAGCGTTGCTTTCTACTCTCGAGGGCAAGTCGATATCCTGCTACGTGCAAGAAAGGAGCATAAAGAGCACTTGCTGTCAAAGATGACCACCCGAACATCAAAGAGCAAAAATTTAGCTTATTGTTTTGAATATGATGTGTAGATGAGATCTTGGGAATGTGTTAAAAGCAGTTATCGCTCAAAAATATTCTTCTGATTATTTACAGTTATTTTCCTGGAAAGGTAGCAGGATGATGGCGAGTTGGTTTTTCTAGGAAACCACAGGTCATTAAAATGGCTCTCCAGAGAACTGTCAAAATCTTGCCAAGATAACTGGAATAATATGTAGGGTGTTAATTCGTTATTTCCTAAAAATAGTGTTTTCTACACTGTGTCACTTTAATGAGCATTATAGGCATATAGACTAACTGATATATTTTACCACCACAATTTCCTTATTTTCAAAACCCAGCAGAGGCTCAATTTAAAACATGTAAGGTGAAACCTAAATCACACTTTTCGGAAGGAACTGGGCAGTTCAGAGGACTTTAAAAAATATGATGGCTTACTTTCCAAGATAAACATTATTTCGTTATTTTCATTAGTAACAATGTATTTTTCATCACTTCTTAGAGGATGTCTAAAAATCTTCACACCACAATTATTTACCAGAGTAAAATATTATTTACGANTTTTTCATCACTTCTTAGAGGATGTCTAAAAATCTTCACACCACAATTATTTACCAGAGTAAAATATTATTTACGAAAATTCCCCCCTCCGTTTTATCAAATTTCCTTAATACCAAGCAGATCACCCATATCAACGAGCAGGTAAAGATAAACAAGTTTTCATTTTAACCTGTGGCAGCAACGTCCTTGCTCTCATCCTGCGCCTTCTGCTCCAGCTCGGCGAGCAGTAGCATAAAGAGCTGCTTTTTGAGAGCAGAAAGTGCTATGCTACTATGATACCCGAACATCAAGCCAAAAATATTCTTTCAGTATCACGAAAGCTAGAGAGCATGTAAAGATCATTAAAAAGTAAAAGTAGCAGAAAGAGCATTCCACACGAACATACCTACTGTTGGAACATGGATTGGCTGTGCGTCTCCTGCGAGATCGGCCGATATGATCGTTGGATTGGTCTACCTCACCTTTAGTCTATGGATCTCGCTGGCTGCACACAACCAAACTGCGTTGCACAACATTGAATGCCATTACGACAAGCAAAACGGCGTGAATTAGAGTTGAGGTTAATGCTTTTTAGTAAACAAAAGTTTTGTGATGTTTTCATACTTCATATAATCAATTTATAATGCTGTTAGATTAAATTCAAACTGGTAATTGTATTATATTAACAGAAGAGTGCTTGCCATTTAAAATTAAGATGTAAACTAACACACTCATAATTGTTGTCTACTCGACTTTGACAGTTGTGTTCTTTTGTGTTGGGACAATGTTAGGTACATGCGCAGAAGCAGTCTACCTCTCCGCGAGATCAAACAAAAACCTATTAAATACACATATATAATCCATTTCTGACATTAAAACCCAATATGGAAAATTTATCAATTACTAGAAAAACACATGTTGAAAATGAGTTATAAAAATTATTTCTTCTATGATAGTTAAAAATGGCATGATTAATGTTAATAAAACAGTTGTCAAACTAGTTAATTCAACAGTAGGGGCAATCCATTTTTTAATTGCAAAACATATTTGAAAAACAATTTGAAGTTGTATTTACAGCAAAATTAATTTAACTGTAAATACACTAACAATTGTGAAGAATGCAACGAGAATGATATGTGTGATTGAAATGAACTTTATACCACAGATTATTTTATATTTTATTAAATTAACTTTATACCACATGACAATACATAATTCATCAGGATTACAGAACTCTACATGATGTCTGTCCTTGAGAATTCTGTATGGTGTGAAGCCCTCACTTGCTGCAATCAGTGCCCCTAAATGTCATGGCATGGAATCAAAGAGGATCTGGATATGTTCCTTGGGAATCTCTTTCCATGAGGCTTGTATTCGAGTCCACAAAGCATCAGCAGTGGTTGTTGGCGGTCAGTGACAAACAAGTCCCCGACCAACCATATTCCAGACATGTTCGATTGGTGATATGTCAGGCGATTGTGCAGAGCAGAGAAGTAGTAGTACCTGTCATTTATTGTAGAAGGCATGCACATTCCTCCCTAAATGTGGCCGGATATCGTCCTGCTGAAATATGACATGTGGTGTCGTTTGAAGGAGGGGTTACTGCCTCGGACTCTAAAATCTCCATGATGTAGCAGTTGCTGTTCAGATTACCCTCAATATATAGGAGTCTAGAACGCATGTTTTATTGAATGGTGCCCCTAACCATCTCAATTTGTGTTTGTCTGTTATGCCACTCTACAATAAGGCTTCCAGATTGTGTTCAACATGGTAGTGTCTAACACGTACGCAGCCATCACTGTAGGATTAGTTGAAGCCGGAACTCGTCAAAAAACACTACATATTGCCACTCAGAATGGCAGAGTCGTTGTTCATGTGCCCATTTCAGTCTGAGGCATTTGTCGTTTCTGGACAATGGAAGCCAATGCAATTGCATGCGTGCCACCAGTCCAGTCCTCTGCAGACAACATCGAGCAGTCGACACAGAAAGGTCCACGCCCATTGTAGTGCTCCAGTGTCGAACCAACATTGTGGTCTATGCTGTATGGTCTATTATGTTAATACTGCAAAATGGTGGTCATCCCATGCTGTGGTCAATTGCATGGTTAAGTACCTACTCTTTGTGTACGACCCTCTTCTATCCACTGGTACCACACATGCATCACTGTCGTAGCATCATTCCCTGTTCGAGCAGAAATTTTATGGTATGAAAAATCCGTTTCCCGGAGACTGATCATTCTGCCCCATTCAAACTAATTCTCATGCTGATGTCGACGAGGCATACTAGCACTTGCTTTTAACTTATTTTACAGATCTTTGCTGACTGAGTTTGGCTTCACATGGACAGTTTTGGTCACACAAGAGAGGGCGCTGCTGGGTCTTTGTGTGTTTTATCTCTCTGCAAGCTTTATCATCTATTGCTTGTTTACTGTTTTACACATCCTCCGAGTTTGAATTTATTCATGCCATTGTTTCTGGGTGTTGCAATTTTCACTATCAATAGTGTACGATAGTTATCTTAGGTTATCTGTAAAGTTGTGTGTGTTGGTGTGTTTTAATATTTCATTATTTTTTCGACATTGTACGTAGCTAATGTATCTATTTGATCGAAATTGATACACGATCGAAGTTTTCCAGATCGGTTGATTAACTCTATGGTTAGATGTACTTTGGTGTTGTATTTTCTATGGTGTTGTGATCGCCATGTGGTTACCGGACGAATTTGTAAATATTACAAGAGTATGAGATGGCTCTGCGCCTTTTTAATTTATTGAGGCCGCTAAACAATTTTTCGAAGAGTTCACGTTTGTTATCAGCATATAATTGTGTATGCAGCAGAAATGTTTCTCCAGTTTTACCGAAATGTTTTAATCTATCATCATTTCCCATCGGCAGGTTTCGTAATTCATGCAGTGAGTAATACAAATACAGCAATTAATGAGTGTTAGTATACAAGTGAAATTTGAGCTATTATGGTTTAAGCATAGAAGTTAGAGAATTCTTGTTAGGTACCTTAAGCCGTGTCTCAATTTATAGAATACTCTTTAGGGAGCACTCTTTTGCACAATCTGGAGAGAGAGCACTGCTTTGCGCTCTCTCTCTGCAAAACCTTTCTCTCGTTTCCCTCCGACGTCTCTCATAGTATGCCAAAGGAAGTCATGTTAAGCTAATATAATTTATTTGTTCAAAATATTCACAAATAATTATAGCTCTACCAGAATAATTATTATTGCATAAAATACTATTACTTTTGCTTTATATATTACCGTCATGTAGCAGCAAAGTGACGAAACAAATACGAGACTTTGTCAGAAATAGTTATTCATATTTTTATAAATACCTACGTGATACACAAATTATTTCATTGGTGAAAACATTTGAAATTATTCACTCACTGTTAAAATGTGATGTTTTGGCCCAGAAAACTACCATAACCTTATTCAAACACTGAAATAATGTAAACTAATTGTGTGGTCAGTGTGTGTGAACAGCACCAGTGAATATACAATTTTGTGCTCTCTGTGCTTTCCCATTCTCTCCGATGAATTGAGACGACCAGAGAGCGTTCTCTCTGACATCATGATGACGTGGTTGCAAGAGCAAGGGCACGAGAGAGCACTCTCTGGACCAATTGAGACACTGCCAAAAATGTGATTTATATTTCACCCAAATGTATAAATATAATTGGTAATTTTCTAGTTTAGGGGCTTTTCTGAAAATAATAAAAAAAACTCCAGAAAGTGGTATATTTTGACTCTACTAATAACGTAGAACACGAATATACTAGGGGCATTAACGTACGACGAATTTCCTAACATGTACCCACCTAACCTAACAGAACCTAACTCCACGATGGGTGAATCACTATTTTACGTTTTTAAACTAACCTAGGATTGTACGGCTCTAAACTAACCTAGGATTGTAAGGTTGTACAGTAATATAAGATTATACAATATTACAAAAATCTCCGATCAACACCCTACAATCACAGACTACATGGGAACCCTATAATCCTACGTTATTTTAAGTAACTATAATCCCAGGTTAGTTAAAATCGCTACAATCCTAGGTTAGTTTAAAAATGTAAAATAGTGATTCACCCATCGTGGGGTTAGGTNCCCTACAATCACAGACTACATGGGAACCCTATAATCTTACGTTATTTTAAGTAACTACAATCCTAGGTTAGTTTAGAGCCGTACAATCCTAGGTTAGTTTAAAAATGTAAAATAGTGATTCACCCATCGTGGGGTTAGGTTCTGTTCGGTTAGGTGGGCACATATTATACAATTAGTCATACGTTAACGACGCTACTATAGTCGGTTCTGCGTTACCTACGAATAATTCAAGGTTAGTATAGAAAGAATGTGAAATTGTGCTGTATAAACGTCTGGAAAAAGCCTTGCTTGACTTACGTAATATAACTACATTTGCACGTTAAGCTACCGGATAGGATTTGTGGGTTTTGACACTAAACTACGAATTTAGGATTTTAGGGATTTAAAGGAACGTAAAACCCACACAAATAATATAAATGCACTCACCAATGTAGGCGGGTTGTACATACTCTTGTCAACGGCCCATTCAACGTCAGATCACTAGATGAAATCACAGTTTTCACGAAGCACCACATACGCGAATATAACGCACTGAAACACTCACTCACAGCCAAATATATATACAGAAGCACTCGTTAATAGGCTAATATAACGCAGAAACGTAGTCTTGCTTGCTTTTTTTCCGTCTTAAATCACGAACGAAGCACCATCGAACTGACCACGACCGCTGCCTGCATGCATACTAACGTATGACTCGTGATGTCTTATGCGCCCGGCAGATTGCGTGAATATGCTATGCGTAGCCATTATTAATGGCGGCAGACGTTAACAGGCGTAAACATCAACTTTCGCGATTTCTTTAAATATGTTCTACTTATTTTAACATTACGCCGTCTTGAATATCAACAAGGTAAGCTATGCTGAATTCATTTAAACAACTTTTGTTGGCATAAAACGTTTCGTTCAAAACGTAAACAAACTGACAAAAACAGTCACCTCACAAACTTGTTCAATTTTTTAAAATATGTTGTACTTATTTTAAAGCTATGTCCCCAATATATTCGTGTTCTACGTTATTAGTAGAGTCGAAATATACCACTTTCTGGAGTTTTTTTTCTTATTTTCAGAAAAGCCCCTATAGTAAAATTTTACCGAAATAAGTAATAAGAGACTTGTACATTAATTATTTCACTTACATATAAGTTTTAAATTGAAACTAGAAGTATTGTTTATGCAATCAGTAAATGTTGTTTTTCCTGAAAATTCAGTAATTTTTTCCTCTCTCATTTTACAAAACACCTTCATCAATTTTACATTATGTGAGAGTACCTACCTTTATAGGATTATTTTCTGTGCAAATTCCAGATTTTTCTCGTNGGATCTTATATGGTCCTATGACACCTTTTGTCGTCCAATAATGGATAAGTACTTAGTTAGAGTGCAGCATTAGTCACAACAGATGTGGGTAGAGGAAAATCAGATGTGGTTTTGAATGATTAAGTTGAAAAATGTTATTTTGCAGTGAAATATAATAAATTACTTAAATGACACATTTGCTATGTGCGCAAGGTGTCTCCAACATGGAGCAGCGTGGAAGGGTAATCCTTCCTCCTTCCACCACTTTCCCTTCTCAGTCTTTCCTGTTGTGCCGTGAACACACTGCCAGATTGATCGTCTCTCCACGCGCACTCTGTCAGCTGAGAGCTCATGGGACATTCAAAGTTTAGATTCTATTAGGTGTCATATTATTTTTATTTTCAGAGGGTTTGAAAGTTTTAAGTTCGGCTTGCATTTGATGTCCGATTACCATCAATTATATTAGGTATTTTGAGATGTTATATTCTTTATTTAAACAAATTAAGTGAAATATCTTTTGATGTATTATTTATAGTAACGGTAATAGTAGTGTCTCAATGTAATGAACATGTAGGTAACGAAAAACAGCATTAAGATGAAACACAAACGTGCAGAAGTAGGGTAAGATTGAAGAAAACGAGAAGGGCTAAGGTTGCTGGGAGACACAAACGAAAAAATTTAGGGAAAAGAAAAGATGGTTAGAATTCAGTCAGTAGAGAAAAGAAAGAAAAGTATGAGGAAGATAGTGAGGGAAAACGAATGGAAAATGGGAAAAAGTAAAAGGAAAAGAAGAAAAATTAAATAATAGACATTGTGCGAATTGGGATAGAAAATTAGGTATAATTTTGTGTATATATTCTTTATATAAAATAATAATGTAAAAGATAATGGTTTTAATTCAATAAAAAAATTGTAAAATAATAATGTAATATAGGTAATTTTTAAGCAAGGAAAGATTTTGTTAAGAAACGTATTAGTTAGTAAAAAACAAAGATTATAGGTTACAAGAGGTAGTATAAAAATTAAAGTAAAACAACCGTAGAGAAATTGTTAAAGAGAGAAACTTGTAAAATGTGAATCAAAATATAAGTAAAAATGGATTTGTATATAAAAAAAAAGGTTCATATCAAAAGATGTTATATTTATGTAAATTTATAAAGAAGNGGAAACTTGTGAAATGTGAATCAAAATGTAAGTAAAAATGGATTTGTATATAAAAAAAAAGGTTCATATCAAAAGATGTTATATTTATGTAAATTTATAAAGAAGTTTGTTAAATAAATTAATATATATGTGATACTAATAAGGCCGTAGAAATACAGTGGAACCGCGTTATAACGATAGTCAACAATGGCAAAATAAATTATCGCTATAGCGAGTTATCGTTATAACAAAATTTACTGTGATCACGTAATTTTTTTTATTGTATTTGCCCTTGTAGATCCTGTGTTTAAAGAATGCCGTAAACTACGCATNAGTTTGTTAAATAAATTAATATATATGTGATACTAATAAGGCCGTAGAAATACAGTGGAACCGCGTTATAACGATAGTCAACAATGGCAAAATAAATTATCGCTATAGCGAGTTATCGTTATAACAAAATTTACTGTGATCACGTAATTTTTTTTATTGTATTTGCCCTTGTAGATCCTGTGTTTAAAGAATGCCGTAAACTACGCATATGCAGTGACAAGATAGTACAAAAAAATATACGTCTGACAGCTGCATTATGTAACGACCAGCAGACACGCGCGACGTTGCTTCCTTCTCCATTCTTCTTCTCTTCCCCCAAATTTGCGGGGTGGCGGGAGGGAGTTAGTTGCCTACCAATCAGCATGCTACTTCACTCATTGTCTCTCTCTTTCACACACACAAAGCCTGGAGATCACTGAAAACATCCTTCTCCCCTCCACAATCCAAAACAGACTTCTGTCACCCCTCTCTGCTCTATACTCTTTCTCACCTCCCTTCTCTCTTCTCTCGCTCACTCCCTTTCTCATTCTGGTTGCAGATCGGTAAATTCC
>NQII01005389.1:14102-39616 GCA_002778355.1 Clitarchus hookeri
ACTGACTACGGACGTGCGTATTCCATACCTACAGTTAGGGCCGCACGCTTGCCACGTGGATATTTACGGTCACGCTGGACTTCGATATCCTACGTCCACAACCAGGACTTCCTTTAGTTATTGGTCGCGTGTCTGCGTGACAAGACATGTATTTGACTGTGCCAATCGCGTTGGAGTACTCCGATACTGAACGTCCATGATGCGCGGGCAGACTCTTGAGGAATTTGAAGTCGTTCAACCAAGAACGTGCACATGAACGAAAGTGTTTTGGAGTACAACTGGCCTTGAAATCTTTTCGCGAAAAATACGTGGCCTTCCGTATAGTCAATTCATGGTATCTTCACACTTTTTTGAATAAAACCTTTGAAAAATCACTCCATGCATGACGCATCACTTGGTTGCTTCCTTAATATGTCATGTATCACAAGGATTTTATGCCTTTGCCAGCATAAGAACATTTACTTTTGCATCAAATTGAACTTTTACTTATATTTCATCTATAAATTATAATATTTAATGTACAATTAATATATNTTTACTTTTGCATCAAATTGAACTTTTACTTATATTTCATCTATAAATTATAATATTTAATGTACAATTAATATAAAAAAAACCGGAGAAAATAGGTGTGTTGGTATTGCCCAGTAAGAAATAATTCTTCTGCAAAATATTGTTAGNATATAAAAAAAACCGGAGAAAATAGGTGTGTTGGTATTGCCCAGTAAGAAATAATTCTTCTGCAAAATATTGTTAGTCTTGAGTGCTCACGAATGAGGTGAGTTGTCCATTTGGTGTAATTTCCCAGACTCGGTGAAGCTTTGTTTGCATGGGGCGGAGGAATATCCTGGAAGTAGAACTTTTGCAGGGATTCAAAAAAAAGTCTGAAGTAACCGTGAATGTACTATACCTAGGGACAGAAAAATTTCGCGTTTTAAATTACCTTTAGGCTAGACTCCACGATAGTATTTATTTTCAAGCCCCAGCTTTGTGTTCAGTGGCTGCTATCCCAGTGTGTAGCCAGTTTTACCTCAGACCAGGCGGCACGGCATTCGGTGCTTGTTTACTTGCAGGTCTGTTATTGACTCAGAGCTCACCTGGGCGTGTGCAATAAACTGTGATCCAATTGCAAGCGTAACATAAATGTACACGTTTTTGAAGCCTAGCTTGCCCTAAAATGAATTCGCAAAATAGTTCAGTCCCTAACTTCTGCTGTTGACCTCCCGCAGCAGTACAGACATTACGACTTAACAAAAAACTCGTATTTGCGTCGAAATATTTATTTTGCCACATTTCGGCAGAATTAATACTGTGGCGTAGATATTATGAGTTCGTAGTTCCCTTGCATTGTCTGTTCTGCAGTGCGAGGTGAGTTGTGCGTAGATACACTTTCGGAGTTTTCTTTTTTAAAATCGTAAACAATCTAGTACGGCGGGTGGAAGGTTCCCTTAAAAAGACACGCGACTTTCATTTTGTTATGAGCTGCGTCCCAATGCGCGAAGTCATCCACTCGCTAAAAGTTTTCGCTACCAAGAGTATTTCAAAACACTTAAGGCTGCTGATTGTAGCCAATCNGAAGTCATCCACTCGCTAAAAGTTTTCGCTACCAAGAGTATTTCAAAACACTTAAGGCTGCTGATTGTAGCCAATCTTCAGTGAAATTAAAACCCTCACTTCTCGCAAACTATTTATCCGATTTAAATGATCGACATATCGTAGGATTCGACTTCAAATTCTGTACAAAATGTAATGTAATTGTATCCGATGTAGGTAGAAATTCAAAAGAAANGAAGTCATCCACTCGCTAAAAGTTTTCGCTACCAAGAGTATTTCAAAACACTTAAGGCTGCTGATTGTAGCCAATATTCAGTGAAATTAAAACCCTCACTTCTCGCAAACTATTTATCCGATTTAAATGATCGACACATCGTAGGATTCGACTTCAAATTCTGTACAAAATGTAATGTAATTGTATCCGATGTAGGTAGAAATTCAAAAGAAATACCGAAAAAAAGCCAAAAATTTATCTCAGAAACTGCTAAAACCTCACTCACCAGACTAATTTCAATCGATAGAGCACCCCTTATAACTATATGAATATGCTATCTTTATATGTCAGTCTGACCAAATAAATACGCGAGAAAAGGAAAAACTAAATGATGAGTTCGTGAAGCCAATCTTCGGTGAAATTAAAACCCTCACTTCTCGTTTACTTTGACGACCGACCGATCTCGTTTATCACGACTCTTAATTGTGTTCGCGCGTCGCAGACGGCCAGCACCGGGAAACCCAGTTCCGAATGGCCCAGTCGAGTGAGGAAACGGCTTTGCAATCAGGCATGTAAACAGTAACTAAAGAAAAACTGTCGGCGTGTTCGTAATTAGAGGGAGGGGGGGCTGCGGTGGCGTGTGGTTGTCCCGCCTAGGCGAAGCGGGTTCGATTCCCGGCGCTGTCGCTCCCGGATTTTCGCACGTGGGAATCGTGCCGGACGATGCCGCTGGTCGGTGGGTTTTCTCGGGGGTCTCCCGTTTCCCCCGCTCCTTGCATTCTGGCGCTGCTCCATACTTGCCTAACTTCACGCTTGCCGGTTCTCAAGACCTCGTTGTTAAGAGCCGCCTTTATATCTCCACTCCACTGGATAAAGAAACGGGGATAAAGTTCCAACCGTAGGTATCACCATGCTCGGCATTGAAAAATGCATAATGGTGTAACAGACATCTGGGAATGTAGGCCCGAAAAGTTTAACCAGGCTGACAAGGTTTTTGTTCAATTATATTCAACATGTGGTATTTCCTGATGCTTATCTAGCAATCTTGCAAAACACAAGAATAAGAAGTAAACTTTATATAGCATGGTCCCTTCACCTGCCCAACAGGATATGTCGTCAACGTGTACCATATTTGAATAGAAAGGAAATCCTGCAAAATACAGGCCACATGCTGATTATTCATACACACAAATGGATAGCAATACATACGAACGCAGTGTAACTCTGCACTCATTTTGCAATACATCGCCATTTTCGTCGGGATTCTTTCACAAAGTTCCTCGAACCAATTTTAAATACAATTACATTAAAATCAAATTGGTAAAAAAAAATATATATATCCTGTAAAATGGCTTGTCTTTTGAAAATTAGATGTTCATCACTGTTGACCATGTGACTTGGACAGCTATGTTGGTGAGAGGTGGGTTAGTGTTGGGCGCATGCGCAGAATGGGAAGAGTCGGCCTACCTCACGTTGAGTGCGTGTGTTGCACTGTTGCAGGGAGAGTTGCGGCTCGCCCAAGAGGAGGGGCCACAAGGGCAGCCAATCAGCGGACCCGGAGCAGCAGCCAACCAGTGAGTATGTCTCTGACGGCGCGTACGTGCCGAGGGAACCCGCGAGACAACTGCTTCGTAGGCTGTATCGCGGGTTCCCTGACCTATCCTGTATCTCAGCAGGAAATGGGATGCCCGAGACAAAGTGCGCCTTAGAACTGAGCCCCGCGCGCCCACACAAAAAAGGGAATGCATTCTGTAAACATTTAACTATTGAATTCAACACAAGCTAGAACTGTGCTACTTGCATCCGCCATTATACCAACGTCATTTCGGTTGGTCTCCGCGTGTCCACTTAACCACAGTCGTTTTGGCTCACACCACATTTGACGCACTTGTTACACTTAGTATATTTTGCTACCGGCTGACTGTCAGCTGGTGGAGTACAGAGTTGATCGTCACCTAGACTAATATTTTATCGGGACCGTGGTGGTGTAGTGGTTAGACTACTCGCCTCCCACCTAAGCGAACCGGGCGGGGCCGCTGGTCGGCGGGTTTTCTCGGGGATATCCCGTTACCCCCCGTCCCTTGCATTCCGGCGGTACTCTATACTCATCTCGCAACGCCCTCATCGGCTCTCAAGACCTCGATGCTAAGAGCCGCCCAAATCTCTCCACTCACTCACTCACTCACATGTTTTTATAACATGTAATACAATCTATATTGTTCACTTCAAGTGTTATAAAAAGTATATTATTTTAATTCACAACAGTTGGTGTTGATCTGCAGTGAAGTTCTTTTAAGACCCCGACAAGCATGACCGAAACAGTGAAACTACTCCCATGACAATTTTGTTTTCAGTGACAGAGAAATTTCCCTTCATAGTGCAGCCCGAGTCATGCTCAGACGTAGTGTGTNGGGCGGGGCCGCTGGTCGGCGGGTTTTCTCGGGGATATCCCGTTACCCCCCGTACCTTGCATTCCGGCGGTACTCTATACTCATATCGCAACGCCCTCATCGGCTCTCAAGACCTCGATGCTAAGAGCCGCCCAAATCTCTTCGCTCACTCACTGATATTTTTTCATAACATGTAATACAATCTATATTGTTCACTTCAAGTGTTATAAAAAGCATATTATTTTAATTCACAACAGTTGGTGTTGATCTGCAGTGAAGTTCTTTTAAGACCCCGACAAGCATGACCGAAACAATGAAACTACTCACATGACAATTTTGTTTTCAGTGACAGAGAAATTTCCCTTCATAGTGCAGCCCGAGTCATGCTCAGACGTCGTGTGTNCATGACAATTTTGTTTTCAGTGACAGAGAAATTTCCCTTCATAGTGCAGCCCGAGTCATGCTCAGACGTCGTGTGTTACAACTGCCCCCAAGTCAGCGAATTTGAATGCAAATCTGTTGAAATAGCTCCATTTGAATAAGAAAAAATGTATCGATAAGTGATAATTTGTTTGCTGGTGTTCACTAATTAAACAGTGATTCGTGCTGATTCGTAGCGACCTGCGCCGGCCTTGCAGTGAACCCCGAGTGTGTTCCCCTGGCTCGCCGGTAGGTAACAGAGCGTTAACTCAATATTTAGTGAAATAATTCTGCTGATTGAAATCTTTGATTCAGACTCAGTGCGTGCTGACTCCGGGACACGCGACTCGCGGCGTTGCGGGGATTGGCAGACACGGCCACACGCTGGCGTCGTGGTCACTTCGCGTGCTCACCGGCTAACCCACACTCTGAGGAATTATTTGCACATTTACCACATCAGTGTATGTCTATTTATAGTGGGAAATCGCGTATGGTAAAGTTTTTCCCCGTACATACATTATAGCTAGGGCCAGAGACTTTTCGCGTAAAAATCGGAGCACACAGTAGACTTCAATACTATATACACACCTCAGCTGTGGTTATACCTCCATTGGCTGCTGGTGCCGTGTCCGTCTTTGACCAAGCCACTCAGGACTAAGTAACTCCGACACTGAACCTTCGTGATTCGTGCGCAAACGGTTAACACGGGCCAGAACATTTTTTTTTTTAATCAAAGACGCTGGACGACCCTACAGTGCTTTGGACTGTATCTTGTCTCTAAATCTTTTCGCGAAATATCACTGCCCCTAAAGATAGCGTTCCTACATTTGCTCAGGAAATAGTCAGATGGGTAGGGAAGTTCCCAACTTTGTATACCAGTGTTACCAAACGTTCCTACATTTCCATACAATGTGTAGGCTGAATACTTCCGATACGGTTTATGAAGTTAACCAGAATTTTTGTTTACAGTATATTCTAAGAAGCGATCGGAAAATCGGCATAGACACAACAGAACACCTAAACAGATAAGAATTGTAAAACTGCATACATTTCCCTGGTAGACGCTACAAACTACGCTGCACTTGTTCATTTGTACAAAGAATTATTTGGAAACTATTGCGAAACTTAACACACACTAGAGTAAATTTCGCAAAACGTGAGTGTGAAATATGCGAAACTAATGTTGCATTTGAAATGTAAGTGTTGTAGACTTTAAGTTTGTTATAAAAATCGAGCTACATAAAAAAATGTATATGTCTTCTGAAATAATGTGTTGTATACTTATAAGAAAAGCTCTGGCAACTATTTTCTTAAGAATTATTTTTAATAAGTACGGAAAATTTTTACTGTGTGTATATAGTCTAGACTTTACTGCTATGCTGTAAGGTTTTTTTTTTCAAGTTTATATGTATATCTAGGGACTGGAAAATTTCGCGAATTCATTTTAGGACAAGCTTGACTGCAAATGCATGCTCATTTGTGTTATGCTTGCACTTGGCTCGTAGTTTATTGAACACCATCTGGTGAACTCTGGGCCAATAACAGACCTGCAAGTGAACAAGCACCGAATNTTGGCTCGTAGTTTATTGAACACCATCTGGTGAACTCTGGGCCAATAACAGACCTGCAAGTGAACAAGCACCGAATCCCGCTACACCTTGTCTGAGGTACAACTGGCTGCACACTTGGGCAGCAGCCAATCAACACAAAGCTGAGACTCGAAAAATAAATAGGATTGTGGAGTCTATCCTACAGACGGTTTAAAAAGCGTTATTTCCCTGTACTTATGTATATCTCTACTTCACATCGTCTTGATAGGGTCATATCAGAATTTACTGTTCTTAACTTATGCTGTCTCTGAATCGCATCCTGTCCTGGAAGGTGATCTGTCTTTAAGTTAAATGACCTACTACAGGCTAGACACGATAGTTCTATGTATACTCGATACTTTCCTATTCGTCCATTGGCTGCCGCCTCAGTGAGTGGCCAGTTACATCTCAGATCAGATAGCAGGGGATGCTGCCCTTGTTTTCTTGCAGGTTTGTTTTTTTCTCAGAATCTTCGAGGGTGTGTCTAATACATATGGCCACCTGTTTTTCGCGAAAATATTTTTTGCGCAGGCTAAACATCAACATAAATGTGCACATAAGCAGGTATCTAAGGACAGGCAAATGTCGCATGTTAAACATCATGTAGGCTAGACTGCACGGTTCTATGTAATATCGAGCCTCAGCTTTGTGTTCATTGGCTGCTGCCCCAGTATGCAGCCAGTTTTACCTCAGACCAGGTGGCACGGGATACGGTGCTTGTGTCCTTGCAGGTCTGTTGTTGGCCCAGAGTTCACTTGGGCGTGTCTAATGAACTGTGATCCAATTGCAGACATAACAGAAATGTGCATGCATTTGCAGTCAAGCTTGTCCTAAAATTACTTTGCGAAATTTTCCAGTCCTTACATGTATCCTTTGGCTATTGGTTGGGTGTCTGTGTGAGGGTTCATTATCTATTTGACTGCGCCTATCAGAATTAAGTCACTCCGNCTTTGGCTATTGGTTGGGTGTCTGTGTGAGGGTTCATTATCTATTTGACTGCGCCTATCAGAATTAAGTCACTCCGGCACTGAACTTACGTGATTGGCTGGCAGACACCCCAGACGCACGAGAGCTCAAACCACCCAACCACGAAATTGTTTCTGAACCAACGTGTTTTCCAACACAACTAGTCGTGGAATCTTATAGCGAAAAACAGGTGTCCTTACGTAATGTAGTACGTCCCGATTGCCAAAGTGACTTAAATTTGTATGTTTTGAAGGTTTTTTTTTTCAAACATAAAATCGTAGCACACGTCAACCATGCCAGTTAGCAGCATTTCAAACTCTCCAACATTTTTAGAAACTGAATAAGTTACGTGCTTCACTTTTCATAAAAATTGTAATTCTTGACTCAGTGCTGTCGTAAGAACACGACAGAGGAACGACAAGATCCACGGACTGTAAAACATTTTTGTTCGGGTTAAAATACCGCTTCACAAAAAAAACCTTTTTTTTTTTTAGATTTCTTTTATACACAATAAAACAACTGCATAACGAAATCAATAATTTTTTTCGAAACCTTTTTTTGTAAATCGGAAACACATAATAACTAGCTAGCAAATTTACGGAGAAGTCAATTCATTTACGACTCTGTAAAATTGTACAGCAGAAAGTCTGTTTTTTTGGGGAGAATTAACCCTTCCTTTCACGCATTATTCCGCTTAACTTACGCAATTATTTTTCGCTCCAGGTATTGCAAAAGAGGAGATTTTTGGTCTAAGAGGTTCTTGCGAATTCATTGCAATAACTTACATGATGGAAGCTATGAAAATAATTTCTATTGGTTTATGGCACCGGCAGGAACCAATATTAAAATGTTGCTGTGCTAGCAGCAGCCAATAGCATTGGCCAAGAAAAAGGCGCAGTTTGTATTGGCGCTGGCTTCTGATCTTGTACAGCACCGCTCATGATTACACCTATTTCGCAACACGTCATTCGTGAACGATTATGCTCGGGATAATATGTGAAGCCGAAGTGTTGCAACCGTGTAATATTCTGATGCGAACTGTACTAACGGTATACTTTCTGCAACCAGTGAACAACGTGCTGCGCGCTTCAAGATGTTACAATCAGCCAATCACAATCGAGAGGTGTGGGTAATTCTCACGAACCAGACTATCCACAGGGAACACTCTCAAGGTATATCGGTAGAGACCGGAAAAATTCGCGAGTTCAACGACCTACAGGCTAGACTCTACAGTATTATGCACAAATATGCCGATATTAAATGCACGTTGGTTGCCTGCTGTCACAGTGGAAGGCGGCGATTGGACCAGTGTTCTCCAGGAGGTGTCAAACACCGTGTGCAGTGCACCAATGGCTAAAGTTATATCAACTCACGTGTTTTGAATTATAACATGTCTCGAAATGAATAAGCGAATTTTCCAGGTCTCTAGGTATCTGGTACTGGCGCCTCGCTGTGTACAGCACCGCTCATAAAATACCCTTCATGTGCAACATGCCCACTCTCATGGGCTAGGTGACCGAGTGGGTTAAGTTTCCGCATTAAAAAATATATATATTTCCAGATAATTGATTTACCGGTACTTTCCCTCAATTTCACGGGGTAGTTTCTGTGGCGTTTCATTTGACTGCAAGTGGTAAAGGCTGCGTGTTCACGCCGTCAACTGCCACTTGCGAAACACGTTGGCCGGGCGCGGAGGTGACAGCCTAGGCGTGGAAGAACACGACGGCGTAACGCAATTACACAGTTCCCTCCGACTGCAGTGACGTCTGAAAGGCGAGCAAGTCGCGATGTCCTCTTCCTGGCGTCTCTCGAGCGAGAACCAGCGCCGACCGCAGTTTCATCTCGCAGCTCCGTGACGTTGCGACGGAGACACACATCCTGCCACATTTTGTAAATATTTCACTTAATGGCAGGGTTTATCCCGTTTTTTTTATAAAATGAAAATATAATAAATAAATAAGAACACAATTTGTAATAGTTTACCTACGTATTTGTTTATAATTTTCATGAATCTAATAAAAATCAAACGTTTCAAGGTAACATCATAAAATTGCGTGTTGTGGTTTGATGTGTTCTATTGTAAAGCATGGACAGTGCCTTTATTACTCAACAACACAACGTTGATGTAACATAGCATTTAGTTTGTTCGTGTATAATTAGGGCCTGTGACTTTTCGCGTAAAAATCGGAGCACACAGTAGACTTCGATACTATATACACACCTCAGCTGTTGCTATACCTCCATTGGCTGCTGGTGCCGTGTCCGTCTTTGACCGAGCCACTCAGGACTAAGTAACTCCGACACTGAACCTTCGTGATTCGTGCGCAAACGGTTAACACGGGCCAGAACATTTTTTTTAGCCAATCAAAGAAGCTGGACGACCCTACAGAGCTTTGGACTGTATCTTGTCTCGTAATCTTTTCAGCGAAATATCACTGCCCCTATGTATAAGTAATCACGAATTAAATAAACATTATTTATTCTCATCTTTAAATTAGTCCGCTAAATAAAAAAAGGCAAACTGTTGACCGACAAGATGATTTCAATAACTTCTGAAAATGCGACTGTCCGGTTTAAGATGAGGTACGTGGCCAGCCCACAAATGCTGGAGCTTGCCAAGAATGAGAAGAAGTAGCACAAATGCGAACGAAGCAACTGGCCCCCACGACAGAGGCTTTGTTGAGACGTGTAGTTGTGACGTCACGAGGTCGCGCGTTTCAACCGTGCCGCGGACGCGCGTCGTTTCTAAACCTAAGTTAGGTTAGTTTGACGCGAGAGCCTCCTCCTGTTTACCTTTCTGGCATNTTGACTTGAGAGCCTCCTCCTGTTTACCTTTCTGGCATCGAAGTGTGGACCTTAATAAGTAGAAACCTGCGAAAATTGCGTTATTTTGAAGCTGCAATCTTAACTCCAGTACGTCACGTGCTTACTTTTCTTCTGCCGTTGGCCGAAAAATGGTGTAGGACGCCCCATCGACGCTTTCAGCCAGTAATTACGGCTCAGCGGTCGAACCACCAATCCACAGCGGAGAGAACACGCAGGTTAATGACGCCGTACAGTTGGAAATACGAATTGTTCTCATGTAGGAATAGGGCAGTGAAGTAAAGCATGGTGACGAATAATAACGCGAATTTTGCACGTCTCTGTGCCTAAGGTCACTTCCATACTTACAGACAAGTTGGAAGAGAATCACCTGTGTTCACCGCTGCTTGATCACCAGGGCCACCTGTTCTTCACGGAAATATTCGAGGACTGCCTGTACTCCAAATCACTAGAGCTCAGATCCACTCTCGTGATTGGATGATTTTAACTGCCACGCATTGCAGGCGTCTGCCCGCGAATCACGTGCACTCAGNCGTGATTGGATGATTTTAACTGCCACGCATTGCAGGCGTCTGCCCGCGAATCACGTGCACTCAGTGTCGGAGTTAGCTAATTCTGATTGGCCCAGTCAGGCAAGGAACTGTCTCCCGGCGAAGATACGTGGCCGATAACCAAAGGAAAACTACACGTATGCCATAGGGCATTGGAGTCTTAAATCTTTTCGCGAAATACAGGTAGCCCTGCGCATTCATAAATGCGATCAACACTATTGTGGCCCAGACGAGCAGGAAATGTCTTCTTACACAGGCAGGCAGCCAATAGCGAAAAGGAAATTCTGCAAGCTTGTGCGTAAGAAGTTGAAGTCTTAGCGTGAGCATAAATCTTTTCGCGAAAATCACCTGGCACCTATGAATGGGGAACAAATTATCGACTTTCGTTTCTGTCCTCAAAATTGATTTACGTTCAAACATTCCATAGTTTTCGAAAATTATAGTATACACAACTGCTTACAATGAGACCCATATGTGGGGACAAGAACATGTCGCGTTTTTAACGACCAGTAGGCTAGACTCTAAGGTCCTATGTATTTTCGAGCCCTAGCTTTGTGTTCATTGGCTGCTGCCCCAGTGTGTAGCCAGTTTTACCTCAGACCAGGTGGCACGGGATTTGGTTTTTGTTTCCTCGCAGGTCTGTTATTGGCTCGGAGTTCACCTGGGCGTGTCTAATAACCTGGTATTCAATTCAATTGCAGACATAACAGTGTTTGAGGTGTAGATTGTCCTAGATTGAATTCGCGAAATTTTCCTGTCCCTGTCCATATGACACCCGNGTAAAGATTCCAGGACAAGTTGTGTTCCAAAACTCTTCAGTTCAGAACCGCTTTCGTGATGGGATCATTTGAATTGATACGCGTCTTATCTGTCTGCCCGCGAATCACGGGCGGTCAGTATCGGAGAAACTTAATCCTGATCGGCTCGCTCATGTAACAGACTGTCTTCTCACGTAGACAAGCGACCAGCAGTCAAATGAAGACTGCGAGTGAGCACATAGGATATCGAAATCTAGCCTCCACGTAAATCTTTTCGCGAGTATGGATTATATGGGACGGGTTCTCTAGTAAAGGAAGAACTCGGCTTCACCGTGTGTGTAGTGTCGTAGCGGACAGACGTGTGTCTACGCGAGCTCGGCGTTGTGCCGCCAGGAACTCGTGTTCTCCTCGTGTGCCATCTCAGGCAAGGAAGCGCAGTTTGTGTCGGCTTGTGGAGACGAGGACTGCGATCCGCGTCGCTCACTCCTCAGGACTTCTCGCCACGTCACAAACAAACATTTCATACGTATAAACCCGTTTCAGTTTTATACGCAAGCAGAAATGTTTTAAATACATCAACAAATCTAACTTAAATGGTAAATGCTATTCCTGAATTGAAATATGTTAACCTGCATGCCTAACTTTTAGGGACACGCAACAATCGCGTTATTATTTGGCATCAGGCTGAAATTCGCAGCAATGTATACACTCGAGCAGACAGCGTTTCTCCATTGGCAGCCGCATGCATATGAAGCCACGCCCTTTCTGAGTGAACTGCGCGTGATTGGCGCACACTATTGTGAAGTATACATTTACTGGCGCAGAACTACCCAGGGCGTGTCAATGAAGTTACCAGGTTACTGTTGGCATAACGTTTTCCATGCAGACAAAATTCAAATAAATGTCCTCGAATAATAACGCGAATTTTGCAAGTCTCTACTTAATTTTTTGAAAATATTTATTGCGATGCGGTTACTATTCGAAATATTAACCCAGATGATAAACATGTAAACTTTAGTGTTGTGAATCGACCATACAAAACTTGCACATGTAGAAATTTTGTGTTCATTAAGTGTACAGTCCATACGTTAATAAAATTTCCGTACGTGTATTTGTTACCGAAGGAATTTCTGTGCCGCTGACAAGGCTGGGTGTCGAGCTGCGAGACGTGAGTGTGCTTTGTCTCAGTCACGAAGGTGACTTCCTGACAGTTGCGAGGCAGTAGCCCCAGTGTTGTGGTTCTGGCGACAGATCCTTCCACCCGAGATGTTCCGACACACGAGCCACGCTGTTTGTCTTGTCAGTCGGACACAGAGCAGTCTAGACGAACCGTGTCCTGCCCGGGGAACGTCATTCCCCGCCCGCCACCCGACCGTCGTGAATGAGACGGAGTGGGCCGGTACCCTCGGAGGACTGACATTTCTTGTCGACGCCTTCCCCCCTGGCCGCGGCTCGGTGCGCCCATCAGCAGTTAAATGTGGCTGCCTTCCTGCCCACTAGCACTGTTCTTCATCCCCCATTGTCCTCGGGCTAATACTCGCTCGCCTCGCTGGCCCTATATTCCCGCCCTGCCTTTTCTTTACGCCCAGTTCACGATCACTCACGTCTACGTAAGAAACACACAAATACACGTANTATTCCCGCCCTGCCTTTTCTTTACGCCCAGTTCACGATCACTCACGTCTACGTAAGAAACACACAAATACACGTAACTAGAGACGTGCAGAATTCTCGTTGTTATTTGGTGCCAGGCTAGACTTCACTACCCTATTCCTATGCATGAGAACAATTCGCATTTTCATTGGCTGCTGCCAACTGTGCGGCGTCNGCTAGACTTCACTACCCTATTCCTATGCATGAGAACAATTCGCATTTTCATTGGCTGCTGCCAACTGTGCGGCGTCATTAAGCCTGCGTGTTCTCTCCACTGTAGATTGGTTGTTCAACCGTTGATACGTAACTACTGGCTAGGGCCAGTGACTTTTCGCGTAAAAATCGGAGCACACAGTAGACTTCAATACTACATACACACCTCAGCTGTTGTTATACCTCCATTGGCTGCTGGTGCCGTGTCCGTCTTTGACCAAGCCACTCAGGACTAAGTAACTCCGACACTGAACCTTCGTGATTCGTGCGCAAACTGTTAACGCGGGTCAGAACATGTTTTAGCCAACCAAAGAAGCTGGACGACCCTACAGTGCTTTGGACTGTATCTTGTCTCGAAATCTCTTCGCGAAATATCACTACCCCTACTACTGGCTGAAAGCGTCGATAGGGTGTCCCACACAATGTTTAGGCCAACGGCAGAGGACAAGCAAGCACACAGCGTATTGGAGTTTATTTCGCAGGTCCCTACACGTAACGCGTGTTTGCATTGGCGCGCACAGCCTTCGTCATCAGGGTGTGCCACAAAGAGACTCACAGATGGCTGTACCCCATTCACGGTTACTTCCGACNCATCAGGGTGTGCCACAAAGAGACTCACAGATGGCTGTACCCCATTCACGGTTACTTCCGACTATTCTAAAGCCCTGCTGAAGTTCTACTTTCCAGGATATTCCTCCGCCTCATGGAAACAAAGCTCCGACAATGACACCAGAGAGACGACGCACCACATTCTTGCGCACTCGGTGTAATGTTTTGCATAAGAACTATTTCTTACCNTTCTTGCGCACTCGGTGTAATGTTTTGCATAAGAACTATTTCTTACCAGGCATTACCAACACAAACATTTTCTCTCTGTCTTTATTCATTTTAGTTATAAATGAGATATCGTAATTTATCGAAGTTCGTTGTAACAAAAAACAAGGTACTTTATGTTAACACAAGTATAAAACTCTTGAGGTACGTGACATGTTTAGGAAACAATCAAACACGTAGTACATGGGTGTTTTTCAGAGGTTTTATTAAAAAACTGCGGAGAAACCGTCAATAGACTCTACTTATAAAGTGGGAGTCCGGAAAAGTTCCCCTAACGAAATTTAAATATAATATAGTGAAACTTACGCAGAAATTTTGCCAAGATAGGATATTNCCGGAAAAGTTCCCCTAACGAAATTTAAATATAATATAGTGAAACTTACGCAGAAATTTTGCCAAGATAGGATATCATATGAAGACAGCATTTCACAATAATTTCCTGACGTAATGTTTTCGGAAAACTTAACCACTGTACATTACAAATACAGGAACCTTTGTCAGGTCAATAGGATGTGCCTGGCCACACCCAGCACGTCCTGTGGACGCCTATGTGTGTGTGTATGGGTGTTCTGTATGTTATGTGTTTGTAAATTTATACAACAGACACAGTTGCCGTACGTGTCTTGCCGTAACCAGTTGAGTCTATTCTCATTTTTTTAAACACCTACGGAATACTTCAATTAAGTCCTTTTTTTTCAGTAGAAAAATTAAAGTTGATATTTTGTTGCCAACTCGTCAATTCGGTTATTGAAACATAAATGCGATCGTTGAAAAGAGTCAAAAGTCAGCGAGAATCGTTGTAAGTGGCGCTTTGTTTGCGATATTTGTTCTTCCGTAAAACAGAGTTGTAAACTGTAGCTACGCATGCTGAACAGATTGCTGCGTTGAAGTCCTGCAGTGATCGCGCACAATTCTGAGGTAACGGAACACACGTGAAGCATGTTTATGACATTGCCCATCGACGTCACAATTCTTCCTTGTGACCGGACGTGACCTTGAGGCGTTTAAAATGTTTCGTTTACGAGCAAAACGCCATAAAAGTTCCCAAAACCTATGTAGCAAACATGTGGTATTCCAGTTAGATAAGGGTAAGGTGATGTGGCCATGCTGCAATTAATTTGTCGTCATAAGACATAGCGGCAAGGGAAAGAGCCGAACTCAGTAGCGCCAAGGAGGCCATGGAGTTCACATGCAGTGAGTACTGGCCATGGGTGCATCCGTCGGCCAAGCTCCGTGCATGCTGCATGCATCCAACGTGCGGAAAAGTGCATGCTATGGGCAGAGCAAACTTTGAACACCTGTTATGACGTTTAGACGTTTTGTATGCTGATGATGTACACTGTGCTTAGCGTGGAGTAAAGTCATTTTATGTACCATAATGTTTTTCTCGTAGACTAAGGCCCTTATGCATTTTTACCAAATAATATTTTCTATATAGTTCAGACTATAGATTCGTGTAGTGCAGTCTGTATCCGTGAATTACCCGACATTCTGTACATAAACTCAAGTCAAAATATTGAGTATTAACTTTACTTTAACCTTAACGCTCTCATATGTATATATATGTATGTTTATCAAATTAAAGGGTATGCACATGGGTTTCACCTTAAGAGTGCTGGCTGGTGTGGGACCGGCCTAGTTAAAGGATAGGGTTTTACGTGTTAAGTGATTGTAGCTATGCATCAGTAGCCACCCTTTCACGATATTGCTTTCAAACTAATTATACTTTGTCCATCTCTGCCCCGGGCCACATTGCCACATATGTTTTGTAAATATTTTAATTGCCTGAACGTTGCGGGTGAATTAAGATTCATAGACTCAACAAGAACACAAACTCCGGCTTGCTCTCTCGTAGCATGGTTATTCTCTTCAAAGAGTACGAATTGCTCTCGCTCTCTCGTCCACTTCATTATGACGCCAGAGAGAGAGAGAGAGAGAGAGAGAGATAGAGTGTGTGTGTGTGTGTGTGCTCCCCTAGTCGTCTCAATTCTTCTTAGAGAGCGCGAGAGCACAGAGGGAGCATGAAGTTGTGTACTCGCTGGCGCTCTCTCGCACTCTCTCTCACTCTCTGATCACGCTGCACCTTTGTTTATGTTGTTTGAGAGTTTGAAAAAGGGTATAGTAGCTTTCGGGGCCAAAACCACGTCGCATTTTACCTGTAGGTGAATAATAATTTAAACTGTTTAAGTCAACAAAATTACTTACGTAGCACATATTTATAAAAATATATACAAGAATTTCTGACCAAGTCTCGTTTTTTTTTTAGTCACTTTACTGTAACATGATGGGAATGCACAAAAGAAAAACAATAGTATTTTATGCCCTACCGATTATTACTGCAATGCTATAATTATTTGTGAATTTTTCAGATCACTTCAAATAGCTATGGCCGTGATTTCGCGCCTTTTGGCACCTGCTGTGTGCGTGGCGTCGGAGAGAAACGAGAGCGCTCGTCCCAATCCCGCAGAGCGACGGCGCGAAGTGTTCTCGCCGGGTTGCGCGAGAGAGTGGTTTCTCGTAAGAGTACTCTTTAAATTGAGTCACGGCTCAAGTCTAGAAAATTACACCAAATGTCAACGCACCGCATTCGTGCGCACTCAGTTTAATAATGCTGCGCATGAGGACTTTTTCTTTCTTGTCATTATAAACACACCTATTTTTTCTCTGATTTTATTCATATTAATTATAAATTAAGTATTATAATTTGTGGATAAAATAAAGTAAAAGTTTAATTCAATCAGAAATAAGACACGTTTATTTTAACAGAAGTATAAAACACTTTTCGTGATACGTGATATACTTAGGAAACAACGAAACGCGTAATACATGGGGTAATTTTTCAAAGGTTTGATTCGAAAAGTGTGACGATACCGCGGATAGAGTATACGCTTGCATCATAACAACAGCTACGCTTAGTGATGAGCTTAAACGATATTTTCAAGTATATGTGACAAGTGTGACTCTGACACACATATGCGATTTTTATCTGAGATTTTGTCACTGCGATGAAAAAAATACATGCGTCACGTGTCACTAAAAAGAAGCACTAGCAGTGTTGATTTGAAAATATCAGTTTTTAAGTTAGAATTTACAATAAATGAGCCTTGAACGGTGGAGATTTGTTGTCTCTGTCATTAAGATTGTTACTGTTTTACGTTGTATTCTTTGCTCAGTGAGAGCTTGGACATACAATATTTAGCTCAGCATATCATATCTTGAAACCTCGGTTTTGTAAACGAGTTTTGTTAATTTTTCATTCGTACAAAAACAACTGACATAAAAGTGCATACAAATCAAAACATTATATTGTTTGTTCTACTGCTATGGTTTGTAAACTAACTGTATAGTAAAAAAATAGAGTAAAACGAACATAATAAAAAAGTGAAAACAAAACAATTCACGCGAAGAGACTTATTGTCATTTTTAACAGAAGTTTTGGTAACTCAATGAATATTTTGCTTAAAAGCACGCGAACTCCAGTAGAAGTACCCGCTGGCTGTGACGCTGTGACGTGTCACAGGCAACTGGAATTAACGGTGACAGGCGAAACAGGTATCTCAAACCCGTGGATGCATAGACTAAATATGATTTTGACCGAGTCTTCGTCTTCTGCGCTTGTACCCAACACTGACCTACCCCAAAACAACATAACTGTAAAAGTCACATGGTCGACGGTGATGAACATGTTTTATATCTCAATTTTCTAAAGACAGCAACTTATACATAAATAAAAAACTTTCGCTAATTTCAATTTACTCTAACCGCAATGAAAATTGGTTAGAGGAAGTGTACAGACATCTCAAATCACTTCTTTACTTAAAGAGTGTTCGAACCTGAAATACTGTCCGCTTCGTTTATGACTGAGTGAAGAGATTTGGGCGGCTCTTAACGTCGAGGTGTTGAGAGCCGAAACGTCGTTGGTATGAAAACAGTTTAACACGTCCAATCACCGTGTCTACGATCCTGGACACGTTGCACGTGAATGATGCTTATTTCCAGTGCTGTAAACAACAAGGCATCACTGCTCATTGTTCCTTGTGGCCAATATGATTTGTGCAATTTCCTATACCTCTTTGATATGAATTCTTAATGCAAATATTATCGAGCACACAACACGTTCACTGGTCGCGTGACAAGTGCTAAACACAAGTATAGCGCATACCATAAAATCACGTGATTGCAACACTCGAACTCCGAAATTAATGTGTGACCGGAAGGGTTAATGCTGAGACACGGAGTTTGGTTATGCGTAGATAGCGATGTCTCTCTACTCCACATTCACTCTATAGTCGGTTCACGACTGGAAGAGACTTTCTTGAAACCATGATAAAGATNGATGTCTCTCTACTCCACATTCACTCTATAGTCGGTTCACGACTGGAAGAGACTTTCTTGAAACCATGATAAAGATCTACTTTCAAGCCCATGTCGTATCCTTCCATCAAAGGTAAACAAACATTGCCACGTGACTTCCATGTGGCAGTCACATGGCAATGTTTACATGTAATGTTTACATTCCACTGTGTGTGTGTGTACATGTGTTCGTAGATGCACGTACCTATTATAAAAGTCATGTATATATTATTAATGGATATTCCACAAGCGTAAAGTTTTTAATCTTGAGAATTTCACACAAAAGAATATGCGATGCCAGCGAAAAACATTTCATTCTGTAAACCCAAAATGCGAGTATTTTGATGAATCGATAGTTCTAGTCTATTTACAATCGATTGTCAGTGACTTTTGATAAATTCCCGTACATCGAAGGCAAGATCATCAGTATTGATCGAAATTGCTACCGACGTTAAAATGGCGTGGTGGTAGACTGAGTCGGATGTTTCGCGCAATTGTAAAACGTTACTTAAAAATGGATGTGACGGTTTTCGACAGGACGGCAGGGTTTGCGAGTGAAGGATTCTACGTCTTCGACAATTTGAAACCAATTCTTATGTGCAAATACTGCAAGTAATCTTATCTCACCGTTTCCTTTCTGTGCACGTGCTTTGTGTATAAAACAAAAGGAATCAGTACAACGATAAAGTGAGCACAAATTAAAATCATACGTTATTAAAAACCAAATAATAAAGAGCGGATATTAGTAAAACAAGACAAATAAATGAATTATTATAGGTTAAACAAGATAATCGCACAAATTCTCTGGCACGTGTGTCAACCACACCCCGCCAACAACACAAGGAACGATGGTTAGTAAACAAATGGCCGCGTTACTTTCACCTTGAGCGTGATCATGTGACTATGCAAGAAACGTTGAAATCTAAATACGTTAGCATTACGTCATTAATAATTGGCATAATAAGATACAAGTCTTTTCAACGGCCATTTGTAAGCGATAAATTAACAATTACGTTAAAACTTTGGAACTATTTCCTCTCTTTGTGCTGGCAACCTAACGGCATAACTGTATCCGCACTCGCCGCTGTTTGTAATGTTATATGCATGTCGCTAATGGCTAGGGTGTTTTTCCATAGGTTGATTTTCAAAAGTTTCTTCCAGTCGTGAACCGACTATACTTGTTAACGCGTGCCCGGTATGCGACTTATCATAGTCACTGATACTTCAGTGACTGTGTCACAGATACATCCCGTGACAAGGAAATATCTGGGACGAAATAGCAGGCTGCGATTTATCGGCCGTCTCTAAACTACGCGATTTCACTTGTGTGTACTTAATTACCTGTAGTGTGGGGAGGCGGTGGTGAGTGCAGCTAGGGAGTGACGTGAACAGCGAGGCTTTGTGTCCGGCGAGGGAGCCCGCCCCGCCCCGCGCCCTGACGTCACAGGCATCGTCCGCCCCGTCACATCCGCGCGCCGCGGTGAATAACGCCCCAGGAAGCACGCGTATTGGACCAGTGATTGCTTCCCACAGACCGCTCGCCGGATGTCACATTCTGCCCAACACACTTTCATTGCGTTCTACAACTCTCGCTCTCTCTCTCTCTCTCTCTCTCTCTCTCTGCCAACATTGGCGAGCGCCGCTTGGAGTCTCTGGGTTCGATCCCCGTGTTAAGGCCACTGCCTATAGGCCGGCAGCTGCGGAATTTAAATAGGAAATCCCATGTCAAGGGAACTTCGCCTCAGTGCGTTAATTTTAAAGATAGGCGTTTCAAACAAAATGTATTCATCTCGAATATTCTAGTAGAAGATCCCTACGTGCGTATATTTCCAACATAGATAAAACTCGATAGTCACCGTTTAAAATTGTCATTANTCTAGTAGAAGATCCCTACGTGCGTATATTTCCAACATAGATAAAACTCGATAGTCACCGTTTAAAATTGTCATTGAACGGAACACACGCGGTTCTTGTTATAGGCTGTTCGCAGTAAACGGAGCGCTTTTGAAAGCCCTGCTTAAGACCTACTTGTATACACGTTGTGTAGTCTTCCGCCTTATGTGAAATTAACATTGCCGTGGGCCTCATCACTGTACTCATGCGTCGGTCAATTGAAACTGTGGAATTATTAGAAAAGGAAGGATTTTACAAATCTGCTCATTTTTACACTTAGATGAATTAAAATAATTAGGAAGTGAAAGAAATAATTTAAGTTATCACAAATGGTTACGTAACATTTTTTATTCGACGTTAATATATGGAACTACTTTCCCTCCATCGTTACCAACTTTACTGGGCGCATGCCAGTCAGTGCGCCCGTTAAGGTGGCCTCCGGGGCAGGCCGCCGAACGGTGTGCAGATCTCCAGAAAAAAACGTTTTATTAAAAAAACCGTACAACGCGTCTAAATGAGATCTGCTTACGAATGCAATTTAAGAAACTTTACGCACCTGTATACGTTTTTCAGTTTTTCATGATTTGTGATAGTGAAAATGGTTCAAACGGGTGTTTTCACGGTCATTTTTAGGTATGAACATTCGGATACAAAACACTAAAAAAGGAACAACGGCGTGCATAAAACCTTTACTTTTATTATTACGTCATAAAATGGTAGGGTCTCTGCTGAAAGTCTCGTAGAGGCGCGTTATCGACGCCAAGACTGCGCGCCAGTTCACTTTGCACGTAGAGGCGATGAGAGAGTTGAAGCACATCAGTGGCGGATACAATGAAAATGGGGGAGGGTGTACGGGGTGGACCCCCCTTCCCTCCCTCCCTACTCAAAGACAAGTCATGTGATGCTATGAAAAAAATATAATATGGAAATGAGAAAAAAATACACACGTGCACTTATTTTATTTGCGAACCAGTTTCATTACTTGCACAATTTGAATTCATGTTTCGTGATTATAAATAAAAACATGTTTTTAATAAAACCACTAAATATTTTATTTTTAGAACTTTATAATAGTCAAGTGGCGACCCGAACATGTCAGCGCGCAAAGACGCTCACTGATGTCATCGAGTATGCAGAGACTTCTCAGATCTAATCGATCATGATCGATCATTCATTACTAAAATTAATTTGAGTTTACGCGGAACTAAGAATTTTATGGAAAGAGCGATATTGCAATAGTCTCTGGATGTATCACGGTTTTGAAAAATGTAAAATATGTCTATGGTAACCACTCAGATCATTTCCAAAATTTTAAATCTCAGAATATCCAGAAAGGAATGTTACCAGTTGCACTCTGATTTGCAGCTGAAACGTTATCACTGGGATTCCAGAGATGGCGGCACGAGCGACGATAGGAGCTAGTTTTTACAACGTGTTTCGTGTTACTGTAATTATTAGTGTAAGCCATGTGAAAATATAATAGATGCAATGTAATGTAGATCGTGAAACATCAAGTTACTAGTTCGCTTGTCTTCACTTTTGGCGGTTCGCAAACAAACGGCGAGTGTTACTGTTACACTGTAAGCTCGAATCAGTGATATCAGTCAGTGAAATGAGATTCACTGAAAGTCAGTTGATAAGCTACTGCCGACTGGCATGTTAAGGAAATGAACTGGGAACAAGTGACTTGTAGCAGTGGAATTCTCGACATTCAGTGGGAAACACAAATAAATCAGTTAAATTCAGCCACCATTTTAATTAGTTATCAGGCACTCAGTTGCTCCATTTCCGCTATTTTCACTGATTTGGCCCAATTCTTACAGTTTAAAATTTAGAGTGTAAGCTTAAAATTACAAACAGTAATTTTATTATACAGTCAACCCAAAGTCGAGTTTTGGTATCCCGATTTTGGAAACCAAGGTTTCAACGATGTGGTGCTTATGTAGCCGTGAAACTCACGACGTGTTCCCATTGGTATGGAATTCTGTTATTGTAATTAGCTATGCCTGTTGAAAATACAATGCTGCAATCTATTATAGATTGTGTCTGCACTGTTTTCATAAAAGTAAAAAATAGTAATTTTTAAATTAAAAACCCAGGTATCAGTAAAATAATCCATTACTCTCTATAAAAATATATATATACAGTAGTAGGTTTTTATCTTCTTGTTCCATGTACAGTGAATGTGAGACGTCTCGATCTGAAGTGCCCTTATTACTAGCTGAAAACAAAGCGTCCACATTATCNAAATACATATACAGTAGTAGGTTTTTATCTTCTTGTTCCATGTACAGTGAATGTGAGACGTCTCGATCTGAAGTGCCCTTATTNTATATATATACAGTAGTAGGTTTTTATCTTCTTGTTCCATGTACAGTGAATGTGAGACGTCTCGATCTGAAGTGCCCTTATTACTAGCTGAAAACAAAGCGTCCACATTATCGGGTTCTACAAGTTCAAAAGAACATGTAGAAATACAACAATGGCGGATGACTATACGAAGCGTATGCTACTTCAGGATCCATGGCAACCACACAGTGACTAGTCAGCCTCCTTTCCCATTCGCAATAAACATGGCAAAGTAGGACGCAGAAGAACTACATTTGAATGACCATCACTGGCTTGTTCTTTCAGATGTTCATAGAGGCGTATATTGTAAGTACTGTGTGCTGTATGCAAGCGAAGCAGGCGGCTACCAGTCAAATTCTGTTCTCAATACATTTGTCAAAACACCACTTACGTCGTTGGGAAAGTTAACTGGCAAAGTTGGTGCTCTCACTTTGCATGCACGCAGAACATTTTATCATTGAAGTTTAATGGCAATGGTGGGTTCATGTTATTATGATGGTTTCATTGGACTGTGTCCATTGCCGTTGTAAAAGGTAATTTCGTCTTTTTTCTTGCTGGGTTCTGTGTGCGTGTGCGAGATTTATATTTAGTCTCACGGTCGGCAATGAACACAGTCCAATCAAACCATCATAACAACAGCCAGAAAATATCACGTGAACGCAGTAAAAGCTGGTCAAGACTTCCTATTTAATTGCAACAAACCACACGTAGATGTCGCAACCAGTTATGTTCCCAGTGCATGGCGCAGGTTGTGGGGAATCGAAGTAGGCTGCATCCTATTATTGAGACAGTAATTATTTACGGTCGTCAAAATATCACCCTGCGAGNCCTATTATTGAGACAGTAATTATTTACGGTCGTCAAAATATCACCCTGCGAGGACGCAGAGATGATGGAAAGTTAACTGGGGAACAGCCGTTAGCAAATTATGGGAATTTCCGGGCTCTCCTTCGTTATGAAATTTCAGCTGGTGATGAGCTTTTGAATAAGCGCTTGGAAACTGCNACCACACGTAGATGTCGCAACCAGTTATGTTCCCAGTGCATGGCGCAGGTTGTGGGGAATCGAAGTAGGCTGCATACCTATTATTGAGACAGTAATTATTTACGGTCGTCAAAATATCACCCTGCGAGGACGCAGAGATGATGGAAAGTTAACTGGGGAACAGCCGTTAGCAAATGATGGGAATTTCCGGGCTCTCCTTCGTTATGAAATTTCAGCTGGTGATGAGCTTTTGAATAAGCGCTTGGAAACTGCNATGGGAATTTCCGGGCTCTCCTTCGTTATGAAATTTCAGCTGGTGATGAGCTTTTGAATAAGCGCTTGGAAACTGCATCCTCGAGAGCCACATACATAAGAAAATCAACACAAAACGAATTTATTGAGTGCTGTAAGTAAGAAATTAAAAATGTAACACTGAGTAGAGCAAGAAATGCTGGTTTGTTTGCGATAATATTTGATGACCCCACAGACGCAGCACACATTGAACAACCGAGCCTAAGCTGAAGGTACGTCCGCGTAGGGGGAATAAGAGAGGACTTTTTGGCATTTATAGAAGCTTATGATTCCATTCGCAAAGAAGACGAAGAGAACGGTGAGCGACGTCTCACTGGTGTTGCATTGGGCCAGTGAGTGTTGCGACAGCAGAACGAAGTTTTGCAACACTTCGCCGTGTGCAGTCGTGGCCGCGTGCCCGAGTGGCAGAAGAAAGACTCTCTGGGCGTGCGCTTCCTCACGCACGCCTCGATATACATGTCGACACTCAGCAAACTACAGAACTTTTTCAGAAATGAAGAACAGAAAGTTGGAGTTTGTCTTATGAGTAGGGCCAGTGACTTTTCGCGTAAAAATCGGAGCACACAGTAGACTTCAATACTGTATACACACCTCAGCTGTTGTTATACCTCAATTGGCTTCTGGTGCCATGTCCGTCTTTGACCAAGCCACTCAGGACTAAGTAACTCCGACACTGAACCTTCGTGATTCGTGCGCAAACTGTTAACACGGGCCAGAACATTTTTTAGCCAATCAAAGAAGCTGAACGACCCTACAGTGCTTTGGACTGTATCTTGTCTCGAAATCTTTTCGCGAAATATCGCTGTCCCTACTTATGAGTAGAGATCTGAAAAATTCGCGAGTTCAATGACCTGAAGGTTATACTCCATTTTCGTATGTAAAATCACGCAAATGTCAATGTTAAATTGGTTGCGTGTTGTATTAGCGGAAGACGGTGGCTGGGTCTGCATTTTATTGCGTGTTTATTATTGGCTCAGGGTTGTTCATGAGGTGTAAACTAACGGGTGGGCCGATAGCATACGCAATACAAACGTACAAGGTTTTGAATTCTAGATTGTCCCGAAATGAAACCGCGAATTTTTCAGGTCTCTACTTATAAGTGATAATACCAAGTTCCATAAAGTAAAAGAAGAGCATATTTTTAAATAGCAAAACATGATTCAAAGTGGCTAGGTGAACGAGTAGACATAGCCGACTTCAGTACCAGTTTTCAAATAAATGTGTTAATCTTATCAGTAAACATATATTAACATTTTTTTTGTGTAATTTAGTTTGTGGCTCAATTAAATTAAAGTGTATGTGTTTCAAGAGCCAACATAATTATAAAGATACGTGCACTCGAAAGCTTAAAAATATAAATAGTTTTTTAATCAGTACATACGTTTGTACTTTCCAAGCCATCCCCCCTATCCTCCCCCAAGATCCCAAACTTGGATCCGCCCCTGATGCGCATGTCTTGGTCGCCTCTAGCGCTCCCACGTTTCTAGGCCTCAGACGTGCAAAATACCTTCCACCAGGCAAGAGCAGTGGATTTTTTTCTAAGGTTGATTTAAAAAGTGTTCACTTTATCGTGAACAGCCTTTTAATGCTATTTTCTATCACCGTCGCAGTTCTTCGATAGATCATTATGGCTGGACATGACCTTGACTAGGGGTGTC
>NQII01005389.1:39684-67001 GCA_002778355.1 Clitarchus hookeri
GGTGGCTGTACACTCCTGGGCGGGGACGTGCCTAGCGACGACTCGAGCTAATAACACCATGGGCGAAGATATCCCACTGTTTCGAAACGAGGCGTGCCTCTTCGCTCTCGGGGGGAAGAAACATTGCCTCAGTCGATTGCGTCCGCCGCGAGGTTTTCTCGTTGCTGTCGAAACTTTGCCGCGCGAAACTTTGGCCCCGTGTGGTCGCGACGCACGCACCGGCGTTCAAGACGTTCTAGAAACGGCCCGTTATACAACGCGCTGATACGTAAGAAAACGGACTTGGAAACGCAAGCGGAACAAGCCGACGACTCGGGATGAAATTTTAGCCATTCCACAATACGAAGAAACGTACAGTCTTGCAACTTACGAAATCAAAAATACTCAGTTTCTGCAAATTACTGATATAGGTTTAATAATATACACATCTCATTTTGTATATTTTTACAGTATTTAACAATGCGTAACTACTACTGTCAAACCATGTGCACTTATTTATTAAAGCAAAAATTATAATCGCTACGGCAAATTGAAGCACGTATTGCTTTGTATCTCGCAATGGCCACGAAAACGAGTATCGACAAACCAAATACTCTATTCCTATTGGCTACAGGGACACTGAAGAGTTGGGAGATGCCCAGCTTTCTCACGTGTATCCGAACGTTATCCGCGTCCGCATGCGTGTCACTGTAGATTGAACACGGAGTGCGTTACGCGTCTCCACTTACGTGATCCGTATTCGCGTGCGTGTCATTGTAGAACGCGCCTTAACGCTGTGCGATATACACTTTTCTATATCGTTTCTAAAAACGCTGACCATATCGGTATCGGTGCGGTATATCGCTCCAGGAGAACATCGAAAATCGATGGCGATGTAACGCAAATATCACTTATATTGATATCGTAAATATCAGCATTTAAGGGGGATCGGTCCCCCTAATATTCGCCACAACCTGCATCGCTGATTTTGTATTTAATTTTAGGCATCGACAAGGAAATAGGACATTGCATTTCACGTGTTCTAAAAACAAGTATTGCTTGACAACTGTTGATAGTATCGCTTCTATAGTATCCCGAAATAAAAATATATTCATTTATTGCGAGCACTCTCAAGTAAAAAATTAATAAAAACAGCCCTATTGTTATAATTTGATAAAAATTGAGATGCTACAATTTATGCTGAGTTGTGCGAAAAATGTTGTTAAACATTCTTCAATGGAAATTTAACCAAAAATCGATGAATTCAAAATGTCAGGGACTGATCCCCCTCAAGGCAGAAATTACGCGAGATCGAACAACATATTCGTGGAAAGTGTTAGCCTGACTTAATATCTACTATCTGTAAAAAAAAAATTGGCTGGTGATAACACTGCTCGTCATTGGACAATTAGGGGGTGCCATGTTATTAACCAGCGAAAGTATGTTAGCCGTGGGTGTTTGTCGACTGTTATGATGTAGTAATCATGTGAACATTGGAAGAATACAAAACTTTGCACCTGTGCGACATGCTCAGGTGAACGAACGGTTATCGAGAAAACATAGTAGTTTATGATATTTTGTAAATAACTGATTTCAACTCCTAATTTTCAAGGGTGTGTCTCTCCATTAGTTATCACGTTAGATCATAGGTAGGGCCACCTGTTTCTCGCGGAAATATTTACGCGGATGCTAGACGTCAATAGCCGATGTGTACATTTGCAGTCTTCATGTAACTATTGACCGCTGGTCTTTGTGCGAAGAGAGTCTATCACGTTCAGATTCTATTACAATCAGAATTAAGTTTCTCTGATACCGATCGTCCGTGGTTCGCGGGCGAACAAATAAGACCCGTAACAATTCGAATTATCCAATTACGAAAGTGGTTCAGAACTAAGGTACGTTGAAACACAACTTGTCCTGAAATCTTTTCGCGATAAACAGGCGCCACTAGTCATAGGACGTGTTATGTTTTCTACCAAATTTTCTATAACGAATTGTCTTACAAAGTTTGTACCTGGATTTCAGGATCACTCTGTCTGTATAAGACGTTTATTAATGTAGCCTATCATTATAGGTTTTCATTATTAGAATTATTCGGTAATTACAAACACATTTGAAAAAAATTAAAACATGTTTATGTGTGTTACGCTTTCCAGAACAAGTAGGTATTTTAAACACGCTACGTTCTACGACCGTAGAACATCTGACAAAGTTGTTTGATAACAAGTTAGACATATTTTGCTATAAGTAGAGATGGTGGTTTATCGCGGGGAAAGTTGACTGTTTGCTATGATTCAACGTACTGTACACATGTCCTACGGTTTTCTTTCCTTATTGGCTGCCATGCATGTATGAAGCTACTACCCCATTTTACTGGGCCAATGAGGATTCTGATACTATAAGGCGGAACACTCATGATTAGTCTGCAAACAACTTAGCCTAGTCAAAATTTTGCTCATCCAATCATGAAAGAGTAAACTAGTTAGAGTGTAATAGAAGATATGTTGGCTCGAAAATTGTTCGTGATTTTCCATCATCTGTAGCTATCTGGTGTAAGGTTGAATTGGCCACTCACTGGGGCGGACGCCAATAGCAGGCAGCTGAGGCTCTAGTATGCAAGGCTCTGAAGTACAGCCCACAGGTCACTAGACGCGCGACATTCTATAATCACTAATCATTAGTCATTAATGCCACATGCTTAACACGTAAAGGTTGATTTTTAATTTAATTTGTGCCTTATAACGGTATTTCTGCTTATCTGTTTGGGGAAGGAAAATCTTAAAAAATACGTTTTCATTGTTCACCAGGGTAAAGAACGTACACCATCATTCCAAAGTAATACACTGAAGAGCAAAAAAAAAAACTGGTACACCAGCCTAATATCGTGTAGGGCCCCCGCGAGCACGCAGAAGTGCCGCAAGACGACGTGGCATGGACTCGACTAATGTCTGAAGGTATGCAGGAGGCAATTCACACCATGAATCCTGCAGGGCAGTCCACAAATCCAATCTGCGCCAATTTGAGAAAGGGTTGCACGTCTGTCATGTTTAATGATTCTCATCAGTCGTCGTTTGTCCCGTTCTTTCACGATCTTTTTCCGGCCGCAGCGATGTCGAAGATGTGATGTTTTACCGGATTCCCGATATTCACGGTACACTCGTGAAATGGTCGTACGCGAACATCCAAATGTTATCGCTACCTCGGAGATGCTATGTCCCATCTCTCGTGCGCCGACTATAACACCACGTTCAAACTCACTTAAATCTTGATAACCTGCCATTGTAGCAGCAGTAACCGATCTAGCTGCCGACCGCATCGCGTTACTCTGATTGGTTCCATACCTCTGTTATTTGCATACGCACGCCTATACCAGTTTCTTTGGCTCTTTAGTGTTGTTAAGAGACCCGAAAATTTCGCGGATTCATCTGAGGACAAGTTAAACTGCATTCACTTGTACATATTTTTTTGTGCTTCCATTGGACCATAGTTTGTTAGACACGCCCCGAACGATTTTCAACCAATAACGAACCTGCAAGGAAAATAACTGGATCCCGTGCTACCTGGTCTGGGGTAAAACTGGAGCAACAGCCAATGAACTACTTGCTAACTGATACTCGAGTGCACAAAGGATTGTGGAGTCTAGCTTGTCGCGGAATGAATCCGCGAAATGTCCGAGTCTCTAGTACTCGCGTTTGAGGTTTTGGCGACGGGGTTTATAACATACTTCTAACGCAGCTTTTCTACCCGCATCCTCTAGAGAAGCGAACCCAGGCTTAAACGATTTCGGACACGGCACGAAGAACTAATTCGCTAGTTAGAAACGTTACCCTTTCGCGTTTTAATATGTCACCAAGTTTTATTCTACAATCCTCTATACGCTTTAGTAGAAGTCACTTGTTCATTGGCTGCCGCCACAGACAGAACTCATTCTTCTGTTTGACCCGGCCACACGGAGTGCAGCTACCAGAGTGCTGAGTGTTTACTATTGGCGCAGAGTCCTGCAGGGCGTGTACGATGAGCGGAGGTCAAATTACACTCGTCAGACTAACGTGTACTTGTATGCCGTCTACATTGGGGCTGAATTATTGCGCGAAATGATAGGGTGTCTGTCCATAGTTTAAATATCTCGGGAAGTACCAGCGTCCTCAACTCGAGGCTTGGATATGAACTTCGCGAAGGAGAACCCGCGAACTAGAGTTAATTTAGCGCAGCGCAATCTAATATCCGAGCCGTCTGCAGTGTGACTGCGTGCAGAGTCCACGGAATATTCATTATGAAGCGGCGTGTAGTCTCCGCACTTGCGCGCGAGTGGGCGGCTTTCCTTCTTTCCGTCTCTCCTTCGGAATGTCGTCTTCCCTTCTCGGAGGTCGCCGTCTGTTCCCCGCGCTTTGTCACGTGCCGCCGGGGAGCTCCGCAGTCCTCATTAAGAGATGTTAAGTCTCTCCACAGTCGACCACTCGGCTCCTCAACTCTGTAGGAAGGGACATCCCTAGTAAACAATATTCAACTTCTCAAGGCCACATCTGGCCACGAGGAAACAATACGACGGCGTGTGTTCTGTTGCCTCAGCGGCGACTATAGCATGTTCATACAGAGGAGTGGAGATATACGGGCGGCTCTTAACAGTGAGGTCTTGAGAGCCGACGAGGGCGAAGCGAGATGCAGATGGAGCTGCGCCGGAATGCAAGGGCAGGGGAAACAGGAGATCCCCGAGAACATTGGCATCGTCCGGCACTATTTCACACGCGTGAAATTCCGGGGAGTGACCCCGCCGGGAATGGAACCTCGCTGGCCTTGTTGAGCGCTCTAGCCGCTACGGCAACCGCGGCCCCGTGAAGGAATGCGCGAGCCAGACCAGGGACAGCGCGAGGGTTGTCGGAGGAGATACGTGTTGTCGGCGCACGTGGTCGCGAGAGAGGGGGCGCAGCCCGTGGCAGCATCACCGATACGCCCCACTGCACTCGCTCTATTCTCCTGTCCCACCGCCCCCTCCTGGCTTCCTGTGCTCGGGGCCGGGTCGTGGGGACTACGCCCCAGTGCAGCGGCGGCTCAGTGCGATCCGCCCGGCCGCCAGCTCCGGACCGCGCAGCATCCGACCGAGTACTGTGCATCTCCACGCCGCCTCCTCGGGGACGTCGTCTCACAAGCACTGCTCTTGTTTCCTGCCCTTGATGTAAGTGTTAAGGGCCCTGCCTGCCGACTGCTAGCTGCGAAATATTAATAGGAAATCCCACGTCAACGTGTTCAGACCCCGTGTCCATTATCGAGGACATGTTACTCGTGTAGGATGTTTATGACCAGCACTGTACCCATCAGTGAACCAACGGCCGATGTTTCTGACGTCTTACTTCCTAGTATAGACCATTCACGGTAAAGTGAGCATTTTATGTTGGCCTTAGAAGTTAACTTCCTAGTGCTGTGAATTATACACATTGTGTTTACTACTTACATGGATATGTTTATTTTAAAAAGGTTGTTAAAGGATAAAAATTGGCTGAAAGGAAAAAGTAACTAGGGCCTCACAAGTGCTCACTTTACCGTGAACAGCCTACAGTCTGAGTTGTTGAAGTTTCTTCGTCTCTCATTAGGCCCTAAGTTGATGTCGGCATTGACCATTCCCTAATGATTAGGGAATGGTCAATGCCGACATCAACTAACACGCAGTGCGTTGTTCAATGATTCCGAGAAGCACGCTGGACATTGGTACACTACCTATCAAAAAATTTAGCAGAGAGGGGGTGGAACCTTGCTTTGGTTTTCCCTGGCAAACATTTTGATTAAAACTTTCCCCGCGCACGCCAATTAATGTTTTCGGCGGGATTCAGCATCTTATCTTGACTACCCTCTGCTGTATTTAGAACCTAAAATTTTGCAAGAATACTGAAAATCTTTCTGCGAATAAAATCCATCCATGAAGCAAGAAACCCAAGCGAGGTATCGCTTAGGTCGTTCGCATTTTCATACGAATGTGAGAGTATCACCTTAGGACATATATTTCCTAGGGGCACGCTCACATGCGAGTGTAATTTTTCTCGATTGTCCTCCAAAGCGTATTTTTTTACACATAAAATTGGTAACAGAGGCGTATTTATTATCATTTTGTGTGTATAACTTGGTTATAATAAATTAAGCACTTATAAGATAATCATTTTAGTAAACTCGTAACATGTAATTGCAGCAATTTGTCAGAGGATTACGAAAGTAGTGTAATATCTTATCATCTTATTGAAAAAAATCGAAGAACAGCTTTCATAAGTGCTGAATTAATCACTAACAACGTAAATGAACAACCGACACGAAATCTGCTAAGTAATACAGTAGCAATTCATCTTTATATTAATTTTGACGCCATGAAGAACAGCATATGGTCACGGCTGGCAGAAAGACAGTATGTTTGTTCATTGCTTTGCGTGTGGATGCGATACTTAACGTGATTCAGTTGTCTCTCTCTACGTTGAAGCTTCTAGGTATTCAGTGTGCTAAACGACTACAGCAAGGCGGCGGAATTTACATTGCGGCCTCTACCTTCTAGCAATGGAATTAGTTTCTTGTACAGAACATGCCCGATGTGGTCGCAGCTCCACCAGTTTCCGTGAATAAGTGTTTTTTTTTTTTTAATTTTCGCGAGTGTGATAGGGACTTTCAAACAGGATGCAAGGAATTCAACTTAATTCGCCTTGTTCCTGGGCGAGGAAGACGGGTGAGTACGGCATTTCAGGAGCTCTGTTTCCTTGTGATTGACTGGATGGATCGTGGCGCCTGTATCTTGCGAAAATATTCCATGACTGGCTGTACTCGAAAACACCCTGGCCCAGGTCTGCTGTCAAATTGGTAGGGACTGGAAAATTTCGCGAATTCATTTTAGGACAAGCTAGGCTTCAAACACCTGTACATTTCTGTTATGTTTGCAGCTGGATCACAGCTCGTTAGATTCGCCCATGTGAACTCTAAGCCAATAACATTACTGCAAGGAAACAAGCGCCGAATCCCGTGCCACCCGGTCTGAGGTAAACTGTGGCTGCACACTGAGGCAGCAGCCAATGAACAAACAGCTGAGACTCCATAATACATAGGACCGTGCAGTCTTGTGTACAGGTAGTTTTATAAATTTTCCTGTCCTTAGTGATTGAAAATCGGATAAATGGTTCGCGAGAAATAAGGATTTAAAGTTCACTGAAAATGCCCTCGACAGGAACTCATAATTAACTTTTCCTTTTCTCGCTTCTTAATTTGGCTAGACTGTTTAATAAATATAGCATATTCCTATAGTTTTTGGGGGTAGCTCTATCGATTAAAATGAGTCTGCTGAGTGTGGTGTTAGCAGTTTCTGAGGCAGAGATAATTATTTGGTTGATTTTTTGCTTTTTTCGATTTTTCTTATAAATTTATATCTTAATCAGATCCCTTTACATGTCACAGTAGAGATAATTTAAAGGGAAATCCAACGATATGTCGATCATTTAAATCGTATAAATAGTTCGCGAGAAATGATGGTTTAAATCTCACTGAAGATTGTCTCCACGAACTCATTATTTAGTTTTCCTTTTCACGCGTCTTAATTTGGCCAGACTGTGCTTGGAAGCACTGTCGAAGGTAAGTTTCGATACTAACCCCTTAAAGTACACATTCGTTTTTCATTTCTGGTGTTGCAGAGGAGGACATTTTTGTTGTGAGAAGTAATTACGAATTTCTTGGGGCAGTGAAATTTCGCGAAAAGATTTCGAGACAAGATACAGTCCAAAGCACTGTGGGGTCGTCTAGCTTCTTTGATTGGCTAAACAAAATGTTCTGGCCCATGTTAACCGTTTGCGCACGAATCACGAAGGTTCAGTGTCGGAGTTACTTAGTCCTGAGTGGCTTGGTCAAAGACGGACACGGCACCAGCAGCCAATGGAGGTATAACAACAGCTGAGGTGTGTATATAGTATTGAAGTCTACTGTGTGCTCCGATTTTTACGCGAAAAGTCACTGGTGCTACTTACAAGAACTAACACTTTGGAACCCATGGAAAGGGTTCCAGTAGATCAATGACACGAGAAGCGACCAATTATAGAATAGTTGATGTGTCAGCAGCAACCAATAGCGTTCCCCCCGAGAACGACGCTGTCTGTATTGGTGCTGAATTCTGACCATGCACAGCAACGGCCATAACTCTACCTATCCTGCAACATGCCAGATGTGAACGAGTATACTCGGGATTGGGGTTTACCCTTTCATGCCCATCGTTATACAATCGTCAACATGTTGCACAGGAAGCTTATATTTGTCCGGCACCGTACTCTGAGAGGCTTGGTGCCAAATGATCTTCCCTGTGGGTAGCTGATTCCTAACCCGCGCTACTGAACTACGTTTTGACTGCGGTTCATAATACTGGTCACCAAGCACAGGCATAACGGAACAAGTCTTTTTCAATCTTAAGTTAAGCACTCATCAAGAAATGTCGTATTTGCAGCACTAGAAATTATAAATTAATGTGGGAAATCAAAGAGTAAGGGCGTTGGCAATTAAAAAAAAAGCATTATTTTACATTTGTACGAAATACCATCCAGCTTGTAAACATTACTCGTCAGTGCCCTTTCCTGGCATACAAAACCTTAGATCGTTTGTCAAAATCACAATTTTTTTTTTCGGATGTACAAATAAAATAAACGACAATATGTACAGAAAATGTTACAAGGGTGGCTGAAAAGTCACGTTTTAATTAATTTTAACCCGCTCAGTCACCCATTAATTTCTGGGTTCAAGTGTTGCAATAACGTAATTTTATGGCATGCGCTGTACTTGTGTTCATCACTTGTCTTGCAGGCAGTGTACGGCGTACTGCGTGCTCGATGATATTGGCGTTAACCATTCGAGGCAAAGAGGTGTACACAATTCCACAAATCAGATTAGCCATAAGTCAGACGGGGCACTGATGCCTAGCTCTGTACAGAACCGGTCATAAATATTATTAATGTGCAACGTGGCTACAATCGAGGATAGGGTGACTGAACGTGTTGAGGAATGTTCAGCAAAATTTAATTTACAAAAATATTATAGACTTTGAAAAATAAAAATATATACCATTTCTTATATTTTGAGCAATTTTTAAAAATTACCAAAACTTTTCATAGTGTGATTTTTAATATTTCTCGAAGTAACATAGATCTTATTTTAATGTGAATTATGTAATTCCGGCAAATTAGTTGGTTTTGTAATTTGTACGTCCCAAAAACACTAAAATTGTGATTTTGACATGCCATTGTGTAATAATTATGCTGTTTAATTTTTTTTTTTTTTTGGCAAAGATAGCGACATATATAAGTTGAACAGTATTTCGTACGACTGTTAAATAGTGAATTTTTCTGTGGCCAACATTCTTAACTTAGGATTCAACGATGCATATACTCGATTTAAATGCTTGTGCGAGGAAAAGTTCTGCTGCAGCAACTCCATGATGCGGATTTTTTTGAGGTCGTCATCGCATCCTTCTCTTTAACGGCCTGGTGTGACAATGTAATTTAAAACTTCATCGAGGTCCACACACATCGGGCACCTGCGTTTTGGGTTGGTTTCCTCGCAGGATATTTATTGCTTGCCAATAAATTTCTTGAAGGGGAGCGTCCTCCACTGGTACAGCTTGCGAGTAGATAGCTTACACGGGGACGTCGTCTTCTACGGGCCCAGACATCGCGAGGGTTGCTCGGCGGGCCTTGCACCAGCCCCTGCGATGCGGCGTGTCAATAACCGAGGTAATGCAGACCTCGAAACACTCCTCCCACGGGAGGCAGTCCCGTATGTCTTCGTCCTGCTGCAGGTAGGCCGGCAAATACTTGAATACGGTCGAAATTTCGTAAGGTGAGTAGACCAGGAGAAATTCTTTCGGCAGGTACGGTATCTAGTCCCGTTTGTTCAGAGCACTAAGCGAGCGCACCCTTCCAAATGCCAAAATGATTGAAAGGATTTTATGGCCGCTAGGACAACACGCGTACATTTCTAAAAGCTATAAAAATGACTGATTTCCCGAGGGGGCTTGGGGTGCGTCTTATAAAGAGTTAAGGGGGAAAAATAGTCCGCCCTCGCGATTAAAGTAGGCCGCCGATTTGTTGGAACGAAGTTTTCCGAAAACTCACGAGCAATTAGCCAATCTAAGAGATTGTCACGTGACGTGGTTAGATAATGATATTCAAGGGTGGGGGTGTAGGTCTGCCGACTAATTGGTCGAACGAAGGTGAATAATTGTCGGAGGGGGTGATGGTGTTGTTGCAATTAGCCTATGAGAAACAGGGGTGGAATGGAACCGACTAATTGGTCAAACGAAGGTTTCTGAAAACACCCGAGTAATTAGCCAATGAGAAACATTGGTGGAGCAATTGAATATATTCGAGGGGGGGGGATTATCAAATGAGAATAAGGGGTCAATTAAGTATATTGGAAGGGGAGTGGAGGGGGTCAGTCGTCTGCTGGGCGTGGTGCTGGGGACAACACCAGCAATGTAAAACAAATGACAAACGAAAAAACAAAATGTGGCGGTCGAATGGTGAGAGACAAACTCTAGTAATATATAAACAAATGACAAACGAAAAAAACTAAGATGGTAGACGGTGGCTGTAACGCCTACCAAGATAGCGGACTGCACCGACCAAAATGGCGGAATGCCGCACCTACCAAGATGGCGGACGTTGACTGTGATGCTTGCCAAGATGGTGGATGGTGGCTGTGATGCCTACAAATATGGCGGACTGCACCTACCAATATTACAGACTGCACCGACCAAAATGGCGGGCGGTGGCTGTGACTCCTACGAAGATGGTGGACTGCACCTACCAAGATGGTGGAATGACTATGGCAGGAGGGGGGGCCTCCAGAAATTTAACTTTTTTTAAATACATTTTTATATGAATTTTTAATAACTTCTAAATAATTTGTAATGTTTTATGTATAATTTTTTAATATTTTTTTTTATTTTTGTTGATTTGTTATTTTTTTTATTTTAAGGTCAAAGTTCGCCGGGGTCAAAGTCAAAGGTCACCAGGGTCAAGGTCACCTGGAATGACAGAGCACGAACAGCTCCGACGCTCCGGTCTCAGGTCTCGATGTGCCAAAGTCCCCATAATCCCTCTACTAACGTATGCTGGTGTAAGAGTCTGCGATGGTTAAATGTGTTATATAGTCTGTTTGAGATTTATTCACACTTTTTGAACCAAACCTTTGTAAACTCATCCTATTTACGACGTTTTTTTATTGTTTCCTAAATATTCCATGCATCACAAGCGTTTTATACTTGTGTGTGTTGACATAGGATTATCTTGTTTTTGGTTAAATTAAACTTTTACTTATATTCTATCCAAAAATTATATTTTACTTATAATTAATATGAATAAAACAGAGATAAAATATGTTGTGCTGGCAGTGCCTAGTAAGAAATAGTTCGTCTGCAAAATATTATCACACTGTGTGCGCACGAATGCTGTGCGTTGTCCCGTCGGTGTAATTTTCTATACTTTATTAACCTTTGTTTGCATAAGGCGCAGGAATATCCTGAAATTAGAATTTTAGCAGGGTTCCGAAAAAGCTGTAATAACCGTGAATGGGTTATATTTGTAATGAAATGCGTGGAATAAAATGTATATTTTATTCATGAGTTTGTTAAACAAATGTACTTTGGAAATGAACCTATAGGTAGCAACGAACTGTAATTTTCGCATGTATAAAACAAAATTATAGACACTTAAAAGTAATTCAATTAAAATTCGCATTACGTTGAAATTACTAAAGTAGAGAAAAAAAANACAAAATTATAGACACTTAAAAGTAATTCAATTAAAATTCGCATTACGTTGAAATTACTAAAGTAGAGAAAAAAAACATCGCAGCATTTTTTTTGTCGTCCGCCAGATACATCAGAAAATAGGTATTACAAATAACGAACCAAANAAAAAAAACATCGCAGCATTTTTTTTGTCGTCCGCCAGATACATCAGAAAATAGGTATTACAAATAACGAACCAAACAGTGTGATCCTAAACTGAGCTACCGACCACAGTACCACGACGGTAACGATGACCTTAAAGGTGACCGACCACAGGTTACGTCCGCTCTTTCTGCCTAGCGTGATCGGCGTTAATGTGAATCAAGCTTCACAGACTTTGGTTGATTCATGACTTGAACTTCGTACATTCGCGGCGTTGCTTCACTTACAAGAATAGCACTAGTGTGGATGAAGAGTGGGTAAACAACTGATAACATCCCGCTAGTCAGCGTGTCTGGGAATTACACCCATCTACAAGGACGCCCGAGTTTGTAAAAGGCTTTAAATNTAACATCCCGCTAGTCAGCGTGTCTGGGAATTACACCCATCTACAAGGACGCCCGAGTTTGTAAAAGGCTTTAAATGTTAAATAACGTAGTATTTTGAAAATATCGAAGACTGCTGCTACTATTTAAGAAATTCGTCGAGAGAAAAAGACGAAGCTGGTTGTCATTAATACTTAATATTCAGTTGATCATTTGTATTTACATAAATTCTCTACAAGAGTAAACATAGTTTGGAAAGGAAAAAATTATATATGCCACAAATTTTTTAAAATTATTATTATTATTATTTTTTTTTTTTTGCAAATGGATTAAAATCTATTTTACTGTTAATTTTACTGCGTATAGGAGTGCAGATCTTAAAAATGTGTTGTNTTTTGCAAATGGATTAAAATCTATTTTACTGTTAATTTTACTGCGTATAGGAGTGCAGATCTTAAAAATGTGTTGTTACTTATCTTTAAATTGTTGTTACCTTTAAATCGGTAAGCTAATCAGCTTTAACCCTAAAGTATACCTTAACAAAACCAGCCATGCCTTACTCAGGATTATAAATAAGTCAGAACATGCTTTATCGCAGTGAAACTAATTTCAGGAAGTTCTAGGTAGTAGCAAATGCGTCATCGCAATTAAACATGTTCCAGGAAATGTGGAAAGTGGCAGATGCTTTCTCGCAATTAATCACACCCGAGAAAAACCCAGGCAGTTAAACACGGTTCAGGGAATGTTAGGAAGTAGCAGATTATTTGATGTAAATAGTGAGAATGGCCAAGGTGTACTATTGCAATCGGAGAAGTGGAACTCATTAATAAGTGGCTATCAACCCAGTGTAATTCCGACCCTGAGTAAAACTATAAAGTAACCGATGTCGCTGGTTGTGCGGTCAGATTTCACTACAACAGAACAGTCATTTCGCTCACAAACATTTCACTAATCACCACAGAGTATTTGTCACTACCCGAGTTTTCACAGGAGACATTTTATTGCGAGACAGCATCTGCTACTACCTGAGATTTCCTGCAATTTGTTTAGTTTCGAGAAAGTATCTGTTACTACAGAAAATTTTCTATGCTATTACCTGAGATTTCCTGGAATGTGTTTGGTTACAAAAAAAATTGTTGATACTTTTTTTTAAATATCCTGGGATGTTTTCAATTGTAGGGAAAACATTTTCTACTGCCCAAGATGTTCTGTAATGTGTTTAATTGCAAGGAAGTATCTTGTCCTGGAATTTGTTCAATTGCGAGAAAGTACTTTGTGGTGGAGTGTGTTCAATTGCGAGGGAGTATCCTGGTATCTTGTCCTGGAATGTGTTAATTTGCGAGGAAGTGTCTTGTCATGGAATGTGTTTCATTGCAAGGAAGTGTGTGTAATACCTAAGAGTTGGCAAGGAGTGCCTGACGACGCATGTGGTGGTGTGGTGTTCCCGCAGGGGGCGAGGAGAGGAGGAATGCTGACATCGCAGTAGCGGCGGCCGAGGGCGGCTCCCAGGCTCCAGGTACCACGACCAAGGGTGAGTCTCCAGGCCTCGGTCCACACTCCCTGCACCAGGACTCTCCTCCACTCCAGTTCCCGTAGCTAGCGCGTGGATGGACACGCGGGCGGGACGTCTAGCAGAGTGCGCATGCCACCTGCTTCCATGTACAGATGCTCGGCTGCTGTTTTCCCACTAGAGTCCATTACGCACTTTTGAAAGCCATGCCCAGGATCTACTTTTCCTTCTACCGAGCGAGGTGGCATAGTAGTAAATGACTGGCTCGTATTCTGGAGGATCCGGATTCGATTACCGGCCCAGACATCCTGATTTCGGTTTTCCATGGTTTTCCGAGATCACTCCAGGCAATGTGTGTGTCTATGGTGCAGACGTATTGAAGTTGAAAATCTTTAGTTTCTGGCTGAATATACTTTAACCAATGACTCTTAGACATTTTTTAGAATCAACATTCAGAAAAAAATCCTTGTGTGTAACCACATATTTTGTTCATGTAAGCACCAAAAGTTCCCACAGTGGGTATCCTATAGGAGCAGTTGCTACCGCTGAGATATTTATTATTTATTAATTTTACAATTTTATTTATGCATTCGATGTAACATTTTTTCTCAAACCATCGGCGAACAGTTAAACAAAAGAGGGCTGGGAGTTGCTCGGTTGTCTTTATCACTCTTCTAATCTTCAAACCATCTTTGCTACAGCTGAGACTGACTCTCTTGATAAAAACTGACTCAGAAGAAATTTTTGTATGTATTTTTAAAATTACTGGCCACAGAAATGTTATTATTTTTGCTGCATTCATGTTACAGCAAGGACTGGTGTCATGGCATCATGTTTTTGTTTTTAAAATTTTAGAAATATGATTTTATTGACATTAGGCCCATGCCAGTCTTAGTTCTGACTTGTGAGTAGAGATACACAGACTGAAAGAGGAAACAAACAGAACTTTCAGTATTATTCGTTTTACGTATTTGCCTGTATAGTCTGGTGCCATGTTGACTCTGGATAGCAGTAATACATAAATAATATTAATATATAATAATTATAACATCCTTCTCTACACTGTGGTTGGCTGTTCGGCGTCTAAAATAACCNATAAATAATATTAATATATAATAATTATAACATCCTTCTCTACACTGTGGTTGGCTGTTCGGCGTCTAAAATAACCTAGGCTCTTTACAGGTCGTGGCTTAGGATATTAGACGGTGGGAAACTCCATGAATGAAATCACAATTTTAATTTCACTTCCGTGCTGCAATCGGCAAGGATCTAAGCAAAATGTTTTGCCTATCGCACTCTTCTAACGCGAAGTAAGCTTATTTATTTCGTTCCAGTAGATTAGTATCAAAGGCAACCTTTACTTTATTATTCCTCGAGTTGAAAGAGACAGACACGTCGGTAGCTTGGAAATTGTTGGCTAAAGCAATTTTTCATTATGTCACAAACAAACCGTAGTATTGTCTGAACTGTTATTTGCGGCACTGAAAATAAGTTTTCATTTTCTACAACATATAACTTTTAAAAATAAATAAACATGTGTTATTTCGACAACATAAAAATATTATTTTATTGAAATTAAAACTACCTGTCACCTTAAAGGTCCTACAATTTCATATTACATTCGAACATTTCATTAACATTTCGTAGACATGTGCCTACTTGAGAAGCAATAGACAGTTCACTAGCTGCTGCTTTTTCTAGAAACCATTTCCCAGTTGACTTGACGGCTTGGAATTCGTCAAATCTGATATTCCCCCCTCTACCATCGGCTCTGAGTCCTCCGAGGGCATGTGNGACTTGACGGCTTGGAATTCGTCAAATCTGATATTCCCCCCTCTACCATCGGCTCTGAGTCCTCCGAGGGCATGTGCGACTGATGTTTTCTTAGTGACACAAGTGGAAGAGACAGTTTGACATGTAGATCGGAACCAAACAATGACGTAAAGTCATGGGTGTTTATAAAACACGAAGGCACTGATATAATTTGCCACTAATTCACGCATTCTTTCAGTAAGACGTTAATATGTTGAACTCCTTTTAGTTATTCGTTGCCAGTTTTACAGACAGTGATGCCAACAATGTTAATTTTAAATTTTATGCAATACCAGGCAGTATTATTTGTTTTTTTCAAAGGTTGATTTAAAAAGTGCTTACTTTATCGTGAACAGCTTATATGCATCGTCATACTCAGTTAAAAGTTTGCTTAAGTTTTTAATTGTTTTATGGCATCTTTTCAGAATCCTTGTAATTGCTGTGAAGCCGTGTGACTCTGTGTTCTTGTATGCGCTAACAGCTCTCGAATTCTATAATTTTGGTAAGGATTCACTGCAGAAGTGCAAACGTGCNCTGTGTTCTTGTATGCGCTAACAGCTCTCGAATTCTATAATTTTGGTAAGGATTCACTGCAGAAGTGCAAACGTGCGGATACAGGCAAACCCAAAAAATGAGCCCATAAGGAAAGTGAATCTGCAGGGCACACATCAAGCCGTTTTGAACAACTGTTATTTTGAAACACGTAAACAGATTAGCAAGTGAACGTAAGTCAGAACTGAAGCAGTTCCGTTTCCAAGAAAGTTTACAAACAGTTGGGAAAGTACCGATTATATCAAGCAACTTCATGAAGAATAGATGTACTGTGACTCTTTGCTCGTGGCTGGTGAAATTATGTAGTGTTTGGAGCACATTTACACGTAGAAGGAATCATCTAATCAGACAATCTACAAGTTATTAATTTACCTCACTGACTTAGTAGTAGAAGGAGGGATTCTTTTTCAACTCTTCCTGAGTGGCATACATTGCAGAAACAGAGAGAACATGTATGTTACACTAACTTTATCGGTTGGTCTGTGTGTGAGCTTGGTTTGTTTCAAACATATTTACTGTACATTGACGTGCCAAAAGTCGTGTAACAGCTGTATGTAAAGGTGATAATTGATGGTGCTACCATACAGTTACGTCTTGGAAGTGCCAAGACCTGTATCAGCTGTGCTCTGGCATCGCGCGAGTGAGTGTTTGCTTGTCATGGCTTTGCACTGCAATCCTTCATTGACCTCACGTACCCCAACAACCATGGGATATTCCTGCAGGATGATGCTCTGTGTCATCGGCCCAAGTTATCCAGAATTGGCTCGAGTAGTATTTTGAAGAGTTTCAACGACTGTTGCGGCCACCTCGTTCGCCAATGTCAACCCCATCGAGCATTTATGGGACGTGGTGGGAAAGGTCCATCCGCACTCAAGGTCCTGCACCTACAGACAGCAGGGAGCTGTGGGTAGTTATCCAGACGGCATGGGTCAACATCTCTCCACGGGTGTTTCGTCCACTCGTGGAGNCAGCAGGGAGCTGTGGGTAGTTATCCAGACGGCATGGGTCAACATCTCTCCACGGGTGTTTCGTCCACTCGTGGACTCGATGCAACGACGAGTTGCTGCACTTTGCCTGGCTAGAGCAGGGCCTATACGATAGCGCAACTGTAAACTTGAGTTTCGAGTGTAGTATCTATAGCAAGTGTTTTGAGTCCACTATACAAGCCGCGCTGTTGCCTTTTTGTGGACTGTGCGATGTGAAACTCTACGCCACACTACACCAGTCAACACAGAACACTTCATTCCATGGCGATAGAAATGTGCACATCTTCTTAATACAGAATTGGGTTGCCTTGTGCTCTGAGAACACTTTTACCACGTCCTTGTTTGGATTACATAGAAATCGGTCGTAGAATCGGCAGGTGTGGCAAACCCCAGGGTATCGCACCCGGGCTTTTTACGTATGCTGTACATTGCATAGCCTGGTCCAAGTTTGCTTGGTAAACGAAAAGGGATATTAGTTTTCAAAGGAAGTAATCTGTTGCGATAGATTCTGTTGTTTTTAAGTTGCCTTCTCTGGTACATTTCCACCCAAGCGATTTTAAATATTTCACAAACAATCTCGTCATTTGCACCTACTTTTCTGACGTCAACAACCATACTTTATTCACAGTCTGACAAATGATTGCGTTTACCTTATTTTGTACATTACCTGNGAAATCGGTCGTAGAATCGGCAGGTGTGGCAAACCCCAGGGTATCGCACCCGGGCTTTTTACGTATGCTGTACATCGCATAGCCTGGTCCAAGTTTGCTTGGTAAACGAAAAGGGATATTAGTCTTCAAAGGAAGTAATCTGTTGCGATAGATTCTGTTGTTTTTAAGTTGCCTTCTCTGGTACATTTCCACCCAAGCGATTTTAAATATTTCACAAACAATCTCGTCATTTGCACCTAATNAATATTTCACAAACAATCTCGTCATTTGCACCTACTTTTCTGACGTCAACAACCATACTTTATTCACAGTCTGACAAATGATTGCGTTTACCTTATTTTGTACATTACCTGAACGTGACGCACAATTCCGTATTATCACCTCGGTAAATGTCTTTGCCTAGGTGAGTTTTTCATTCATTTCTTACTGTCTGTTGAGGTTATCTGTAAATCGGGTGTGTCACGAACCTAAATATTTAATAACGTCCCACCAAGTCGTGAAGTGTGTACAAGCCAAGTAGATGTTTTTACATTCATCATTCTTACACTTTGTAATCCACCAACACTTAAAAAGCAAGCATCATCATGGTTATAAGTTTACCATCGTAGCACTGAAGCAGACAGGGGTGTCCAGCANCAACACTTAAAAAGCAAGCATCATCATGGTTATAAGTTTACCATCGTAGCACTGAAGCAGACAGGGGTGTCCAGCACTTGGCACATTATAACGTTGCTCTGGTAAAAAAAAAAAACTCTTAACTTTGTTTTACCATATTCCTTGCAGGCTTGTTACTTCAGTTCACCTAGAATTTTTTGGCAAACTAATTAGCCGAGAGAGGAGAAGTCTGTTCCCGACACTAGAACGAAACTTGAATCTCAGGGAACCTGACATCACTCAGTTATGCAGTTTCCCATGGGTCTTGCCAGTTTCTGTATGACTAACTGCCTTGCACATACACCTAAGGCATTTCTTGAAGTTTCATTGAATCTTTCTAATATTCAACCAGACCGAGGAAATATTATTGCCCCCATACTTACTAAATTGTTCTGGAACTTTTTTTATTTGAAGTTATGGCTTAGATCTCATTGAAACTCCATTTTAACTTCAAACCTAGCACTGAAATTCCTATGGAGGATCTTTTTTTTGGAAGGGGGTATTGGACTACTATTTGAAGACGTAACATAATAGCGTCTAGTACATATATTTACATGACTCTTTATTTCTGTTAAAATACCATGAGTTCTAAAGGTTTAATAATGTTATAAGACACTATCTGACCCTATATCAATTAATAAAGCTCGTTTGCATATGCACATACCTTACACAACATGTGCCAGTTTGACACTGCCTGAGTCTGTTGTGCCATTCGTAAACTTTGAACAAGTTCTCTAAGCTTATTAATTAACGATATCTGCTTTGAAGTATTAATAATTACTGCCAGTCTTGAATCTAGATGTAAGGTGTATTAACATTATATCTTGTCAGTGGCAGAGGAGCTAACTCAGACTATTTTTATTTTGCCGTCTGCGATACGGCAATGAATGTCATTCTGTTTAGTTCTTGACATGAACTTGGTCCGAATCGTTTGTGATTTGCACCAATCACCTTATCTCATATGTGTTTTTGGACAAATGACATTATGAGAATAAAATCACACTCCACAATCACTTCCTGTTTGAACAGAACTTCTGGTGCTCAGCTCCAGAAGATTAACACAGTGGTTTACAATTACACTGGAGATGTATACAATCACAGTGTAGTATGATTTTAAATAATTTCTATAGTTTACAATAACAGTTCACATTCACAATTACTACATTAAATTCTTATATTGGTACATTAACTGGAGTAAGAAACTAACAGTAAAAACAGTACTGGTTTAATGTCAAGGATGAAAGCTATATAGTTTTATCAACATTGCTTATCTTTTGGTACCAGTCATAGCAGCTCAGTGCGAATTGTGTTTGTCTGATATTTCTGATGCAATAACATATATTTATATTAAAGTATAATATGCCTTAGGCATATATTTTTATATTACCATATAATATGCTTAAAAGCATAAAAATATACATATATAGGGCCTATGTATAACATTTAATGAGTACTATAAATATATACATAATTATAATTATGTATATTCTTACTACATATTACTATTTTTTATTAATTTATATATATGTAGTCGACGGTATCTGCGGGTTTAATATTTTCCCCGGGGCCTTGCTGGTGCCAACAGAGTATGAGAGTTTTCTCAGGGTACTACCACGTTTGCTATTTTAATATGTATATATATATATATATAATACTCTTGTCGATTAATTAAATGGATTAATTAAATGGGTAAAATCTTCCTGTGGATGACCGCTCCTCCATTCCGAGTGATGAGCTGACTGATTCTCGGCCGAACAATTCCCAGAACCTCGATATCTTCCACTGCAAAACTGGTGGGTTGAACTGCGTTTCCGACAGCTGACTCGAGAAAATGAACATATTTTCACACCTCGGTTACTCTTCGTCAGTGATCTGCGTTGATTAACATTGGTATTAAGCGATTTTTTTAAAGCACGAATATATCGTGGTGGGCAGCCCACCCACCCACACCAGTTTTGTTTTCAGGGGACACAGTGTGTTTTGAGTTGAGAGAGAGAGAAAGCTTGGCAGCTGGAATTGGTGACGACATTTAGGTCGGCGAAGAAGTTCACGTTTCCCGAGAAACTCTGCCGGACATCGCCAAATCCATCACGGGTGATAATGTTGGCAATGGCATCAATCACACTTCCCACATGCGCGAAAATCCTCGTGTAACCCCCGCCGAGAATTGTACCTGGCTCGCCTTGATGGGAGGTGTGCGCTCTGGTAGCTGTGCAACTGCTGTCGAGAGGATGGTGTGAAGTATTGAGCGTGTCCGGCTGGGATGCTGATTATCGCAATGTTCACAGAATAGTTGGCAAATATTTATGCATCGGGAATAGGGCTTGCATTTATTGCTGCCGTTATTTTAATTGAATAAAGAATTACTTTGAAGGACTGAGGTGCGATGTTGAGAACTTTTACTTGTGTAAGCATGGGCTCGTTTTCATCCTAGTGAGTAAGGAGCCCAAGGCATTACTAACAAACATGAGGATGTGCCTGAACGTAATCGCCATGGTTCAAAAACAGATTTGATGCATATTTACAATCATATATTTATAATCTGATCGCGATCTCTGTTATACCTGGCAGTAAGGTCTTCATATTAGATTTATTTCGTAAGTATTCAAAGTGATGTTTTTCCATCGTGCTTGGTATCGACGGCAGTAGTATTTCAACGATTATTCCCCGAGTCGATACATAACAAGGTTCACGAAAGGCTATTTTTGCATGACATGCTCCCCGTCAACACCCCTGCTAATCACAATCGAAGCGAAGCCGCTCGCTGTGTGTTGTGAGAATATTCCGTAAATAAAACAGGTTATAGTGAGTCTTATCTGAGTGATTTTGCCTAAGTTTCTTCAGCGTATATGAGATTGCGTTCCGGTTCGAAGAGTTGTGAAAAATAGAAGTGACACGGATACGATAACGAAGACAGTGATTTTGGTGAAAACAGTGGCGATTTTTCGATGACCTCACACATCTCCTCACCGGTTTTACTGAAAAAAGTGATGTGAAGAATGCAGAAGAAGACAAGATCACAGACTACACATTTCTTGAAGACACCAATGAACTTGTTGATGGACTCAGACCTTTGATTGCCTTGCACAGTAAGGAGATATCTTCGATCATCGGAGAACTCAAGGAAAGGGTCTACATCGAATGAAGCCATTGTGTACTATCCATCATCTGGTAAAATCAGAGAACGATGCCGCTGGTCGGCGGGTTTTCTCGTGGTTCTCCCGTTTCCCTAGCCCTTGCATTCCGGCGCTGCTCCATACTCTCCTCGCTTCACCCTCATCGGCTCTCAATATCTTGATATTAAGGCGCCCGTCTACCTGGCGCTTGAATTGTGTTGCAGTGTGTTCCAAATACACGTTTTTCAACGAAACTATTAAGCGTGCGTCCAACGTGCTGATCTACGAAAAGAACACACACTTCAGACGAGAGCTGTTAAGTACTTTCAAAATATCACGTTCGTTAGAAACATCAATTCAGAGTACTCCAAAACCGCTAAAAACGGCCTTTACAAGGTGCTGTAGCCCAAAATGCACGCATCAGATACATACAAAACTACTATAGGGGGCTGCACTGAACCTTCCTAAAGACTTCCCACTAATAAAATAATATGGTCACCACTGAAAGTCCCATAGGTACACGCAGCACGACGAGAACACTGCACGCCAGTTCAGAGCCTTGCGCTAAGCGGCGATGGCGTACTTGATGCGCGTGGCAGTGTCGCCCTTATCACTCCCGCGCTTCTCGGCCTAGACGTGGGAAAAAGTTCCAGGTAGACGGGCGCCTTAAGAGCCGCCCAAATGTCTCCACTATAATATGAGTACTTAGAATCTACTCATCGTCGGGAGAAACTAGAAACAGCAGTTACAATGCTCATACATTTGGACATGCTGCAATAATATGCATTATGCCATAACTGAAACTACACATGATTCATCAGCTATACTGCGCTTCGTATAATCTTGGATTTCCCTACTATGGGCGTAGTTGAATTGGACATTTTCTAGAACGCGTATGTGCTGAGAAACTCAATTCATTGCCCTCTTCTTTCCCCAGGCACAATGCCATGGGGCTTACTCGTGCGGGTTCATGTCAACAGTATTGTCTGCCAATTATCAGTTACCAGAACTAATTGACTGAAACACTATCTCGGTTGAGATCATCATAATGAATGCTGACATGTGCTTTGGCGTTTCGGAACATGGCAACAGCTTTAATAACAACTGTTTTATCTCCACACACATCGAACACTTACAGAAGAAAGTTAGTAACTTCGAGAATTGTGATGTTAGAAACAGCAAGGCATGTGTGTCTAGCCGTGTTGTTTAAAATCCACTTTTTCGTGAAAACTCAGAGGATTGTATGGACAAACTGCAAAGAGTACTCGAATGCCAGACCAACTCGTGGTGGATGTACACATTATTGTGATGTTAGAAACAGCAAGGCATGCGTGTCTAGCCTGTTTGTTTAAAATCCACTTTGTCGTGAAAACCCAGAGGATTGTATGGACAAACTGCAAAGAGTACCCGAATGCCAGACCAACTCGTGGTGGATGTACACATAATTTTTATGGATGTAACATTTTCATTTTGCAATGAACTGATTAAAGAGTCTACAAGTAACTTGATCAAATATTGTTAGCAACAGCGTACAGTTAGAATCATTATTCTTGCTGTATTGCTTAATAAAACGAGGTTTTTCATGTAGTTGGTATAGGCTGTTCACGGTAAAGTGAGCACTTTTGAGGCCCTAGTTACTTTTTGTCGTATCAATCATTCTTTATCCTCACATCACTTTTTAAAATAAATATTGCCATGTAAGTAATAAACACAGAGTATATATTTCACCGGAATCGAAAGTTAACATCTAAGGTTACAATAAAATATATTTATTGATTATTATTCTAAATGAGAGGGCTTCTAAAAGTGCTCACTTAACCGTGAATAGTCTACATTAGCACATACGACATGTAATCATTTGTGAAACTGAGCGAGTGTTCCATTTTCTTTCATGACGTAATTGATTCAAATTTTTTACTTCATTATATAATGACAGTATAAAGAAAGTTACTGGGATGTAAACAAATTGTTCCTGTACCTGATGTGTCAGCTATGAACACATGTCGGGACTCGATAAAACAACTGTTTTAACCCCTTAGCACTCTTTAGCCGCACAGCTCAAGTTTGTAAACACATTGATCACTTCCACCCAGAACCAGTGTCTATGGCGGCATTTATCTTTGATAAAGGAACAGACACGACATACAGCATGGATTCTTGTCGTGTATTTCGCGCGACTGTGTTGCACCCAGGTTTTAATGTGTGCCGCATGAAGTACGTGAGACATCGTTGCGTGTAAAGACTGTTCACGATAAAGCGAGCACTTTTGAAACCAACCTTAGAGAGACGTCACTGCTCTTCTACCCGCATGTCATTTAAGGGGCGCACTGGGTGGCTTGCGCCCAAACAAGTTGGTAACGATGGAGGGAAAGTAGTTCCATGTCTTCACGTTGAATTTGTTGGGCGAACATAGGCAAAGACTTATTTTGCTTTCTGTTTTTATAATGCATCTAAGTGTAAGAACTAGCAAATTTCTAAAATAGTTATTTATTTATTAATTTTTTTTTTATATAATTTCACATGTTTCACTTCACCGACGCACGAATCAAGTGACGAGGCTCATAGCAGTGTTAATTTTACATAATGCGGACCACTTCACAACGTGCATGCAATTAGATCTTAAGCAGGGCTTTCATCAGTTTACAGTGAATAAATAGCCTATAATAATGTAACTCTTCCCTCGCACTGTATTTAACACTGAGCTACCTCAACCAAACGTGAGNCCTCGCACTGTATTTAACACTGAGATACCTCAACCAAACGTGAGCCAACGCTGGAAAGTGTAACATAGAACTTAGAGGGGAAAAAAAAAGCTTTTGCGAAGGAGGGAGAAATGCCACCATTTGAATCAGCATTCTTGTTGATGTGCCTGCTTAGGACATACCTGTGTAGAAGATCAGGTGAAATGCCGGCTTTTATAGTTCGTTAAATAGAAAATGTGTAGGCCCCACATTAAAAAAGAAAGACGGTTTTGGGTCACCTTGTGATCCAAAGCATTTGGGAGTGAGATAGTAGGATTATTCGTTTACACCGAAGAACTCTGGTCTCTATTGCCGTTGTTGAAGATCTGTCTGATTATTTTACGTAAGACCTTTTTTTTTCAAACTCCATTCTACGCCTTTGATTGCAATGCAATTGACGAGCTGTCTCTGATGTGAAACCTAGAGCTGTCTCTGATGTGAAACCTAGAGCTGTCTCTGATGTGAAGCCTAATTGTCCACCTCACAGTCTGCCAGGCTGCTTACAGAAAAGAAATATGGTAGTGGATCCGAAGGGTCTGTCACAGTTAAATAAACCGATCGTAGTATAAGCACTATTACGGCAAACTGTGAATGTTACCAAAAATACAAAACAGGAACCAATAAAATATCACAGAAGTTTTTTGTTGTTTGTCGATAAGTTCTGGACCCAACTGAAGGGATCATCGTTACGTAATATATTATGTTGCATCTGAATGTGTTTTAATACCTATTGTTCATTTAGACGTTTTCTGTGTTTATTAACACTAGTTTACTTTGTCTGCTGTTTAGTAGCAGTTGTACACTTTGTACTTTTTAGTACATTCTGCTGTGCTGGCTGCATCCCTAGTGTGTTAGTTGCCTTATGTGCGTGTACGAGTTGCGTGTGTAGGTGATGTAGTTAACTTGTGTAGTTTCCTGCTACGTACAAAACCTACAGGATTATGCTGGAGTTCGCGCAGTTTAGTGGGCGCGGTTGATTTGTTTAATGCTGTCACTAGCGAGCAAAATGGTTACTTTATGGTATTTTATTTTTCGTTTTGCTTGTAAACGTCCAGGATTATGCTGGAGATGGTGTCTCCTGAAGAGTTACATTGGGTGGAGACATGACGGAACGTCACAACCACAACAGCTCTCTCTCTCTCTCTCTCTCTCTCTCTCTCTCTCTCTCTCTCTCTCTCTCTCTCTCTCTCTCTCTGTCAGCCCTTGATAATAAGTCATTATCTCTGTCGACACGCAGACTGTGATGAACAGAATGTTCGTCTTCAATCCAGAAGAAAAGAATTGTTAATTACTTCAGCTTCAAATGCCTGTTACTTTTCAATGATGGGGTTTGTTAATAATTGGTGATATTGAGTTCCGAAATGTTCCTGTGAATATTTACTGATTTGACTATCGTGATATTTAATATATCCTGGTATCTTACTCTCGTTTGTGCTGGATTTAGTTTTATCTGTATATTCTTTCGATTTCTGTTTTTTCCTAGTGCATTTTCTTAGTTTCTGCTGTAAGTATAGAATATATGTACAGTATTCTGTTGGTAATTATATCACGTCGACTGTTCTGGTGATTTGTTTGGTTGGTATTTGGCATCACATGACGAGTACCGTGCGGATTTTTAGTTTTGCCAGAAGTCTTCATGCCAAATAATTTTATCACCAGAGACATTTAGAATTTTAGGAGAAATTTTTTAGACAATTTTTGCAAGCCTGCGTTTAAATATTCAGATGCTAACTGTCCACGGGTCTTTGATACATTCATGCTGTGTCTTACGTGATCTTGGCAACTTATTTTGACATTTTCCAATCCAACTGCCAGGCATAACGTACTGCAAATGGTTTTTTGTAATTCTTCATATTGACCATTCTATACATGTACCCTCGAAACGTTTTTTTTAAAGGCCTTGACTTTAGCGGCTTGAAGTTATCGAAAGCCCGAAACAGACAGTTTCAAAAAATAAACTATGCATGTGAGACTGTCGCGATAAAGTGAGCACTTCCGAGATCCCTGCCTGCATATATGTGTTGTGAATGGCGCAATGGCCGGCATGCGCACAGTAAAGTCGGTAACAACGAAGGGAAAGCAGTCCCATATTTAACGTTGAATTAGAAATGTTACGGCGACATTTATGAATACTAAAATTATTATTTTTGCTTCCTTTTTTTTTTAACTCGCCAAAGTGTAAGAATTGGCGAATTTCTGAAATATCTAATTTTCCAATAATTTTGCAGTTTTACTTGACCTGCGTATGAATAAAGTGCCCAGGCCCTTGATATTGTCAGTTTTACAATAGTTTTACATTGCACATGCAAGTAGATCTTAAGCAGGGCTTTCGAAAGTGCTGTTTACCGTGAACAGCCTTTAAGTGTATACGCTGCCCTCAATTACAGCGCAAGGATCAGTAACTGCTGCCCGTATTACATACAATAAGACCTGACTTCGGCTTGCCATGGTTTTCCGAAATCACTCCAGGCGAGTTCTTGAATGATTCCAAATACAGACCATAGACAAGTTTAAGGGGAATACCCAGTAACCATTTTAAACGCCTCAAGGTCGCATACGGCCATAAGGAAACATTGCGACGGCGATGAAAATAGCATAAACATGTTTCGCGCGTGTTCTGTTTACTCAGTATTTTAAGCTGTGACAATAGTGTTTCATTGCAGAAACATGTTCATAAAAGATACAGCACTGTCCTTATAGTACAAANCACTAACAATCGATTGTAAATAGACAACTACTATCGATTCATCAAAATACTCGCATTTTGGGTTTATAGAATGAACCTTTTTTTCGCTGGCATTGCATATTCTTTTGTGTGGAATTCTCAAGATTAAAAATTTTACGCTTGTGGAATATCCTTTAATAATATATACATTACATGACTTTTATAATGGGTACGTGCATGTACGAACACATGTACACACACAGTGGAATGTAAACATTGCATGTAAACATTGCCATGTGACTGTCACATGGCAATGTTTGTTTACCTTTGGCGGAAGGATACGAAATGGGCT
>NQII01005389.1:70145-80452 GCA_002778355.1 Clitarchus hookeri
TATAGTGAGCATATGAGCATTGCAAACTACGTAACTGCGCGTACACATTGGAACTATCTGGCTAACTTTCATCACCATATGAATAGTTCCGTTAGGAATGAAACGTCAACTCACATGGTAAGTTTTATGCACAGAACATTTGGTCGATTGTTCAGCTGCCCGTATTAATGTTTGTTGTAAGTAAATATTTTAGGTGAGAGAAATACTTGGACTAAAAACAAATAAACTACGCGAATGGGGTAGAGTGCTCTTGCAAGCTGCGTATAGCCACTATCCGTGTTCTAACATTAAACTGCTTTTTCTGCCAAGAGCGCTATCGAAAACGTGGATAGGATTTGAGGTTAGGACACTATGCGAGTAAATGCTTTGAGATGTTTGTGTACTTTCTCTAACCTAGTTTTAATAAAACTTAAATATATTGAACGGTGGAGCAGTTGAAAATTCAAATGTAAACAAACTCGTTTAATCAGTGTTGACAACGTGATTTTGACAGTTGTACCAGTCACGGGAGAGTCACTGTTGAAGACATGCGCAGAAGACGAAAATCGGCCTAAAGTCCATTCACAGTTACTTTAAACTTTTCTGAAGCCCTGCTAAAGTTCTACTTTCACAGTATATTCCTCCACCTCATGCAAACAAATCTTAGCCTAGTCTAGAAAATTACACCAAAGGAACAACGCAATGAACTCGTACGCACTCGGTGTATTAGTATTTAGCATAAGAATTATTTTCTACTAGGCATTGCCAACGCACCTATATTCTCCCTGTTTTATTAATGTTAATTATAAATGAACTATTATAATTTATAAATAAAATATAAGTAGAAGTTTTATTTGATATGAAAATAAGGTATCTTTATGTTAACACAAGTATGCGACGCTTGGCATACTTAGGCATACTTAGGCATACTTAGGCGTATTTAAGAAACAACCTAGCACTTCATACATGAGGTGATTTTTTTTACAGTTTTGATTCGAAAAGTGTGAAGAAACCGAGGATAGAACATACCTAATATTTAGTCTTATGTTCGTCAACGCCATCCAGCTGCCTTTCTGTTTAATGCTGGATGTAGGCCAGTCAAATGTTTCGCACTCGACCGTAGTCAGTAACAGTAGTGAGCAACGTCTGTTCCAATAGCGAGGACTTGTGATGGTTCACGCCCAGTCCTTAAAATGACTCTGGCATTTCATGAATGCCAAGCTACAAGTGGTTCGGGTACCGCTAGATAGCACCTGCGTCTTTGCGCCTTAAATGCTTAATTTTTTAATGTTTTTGAATCACTTGTGTGCACCACCGCGCGAGAGTGATTCAACGCAGGGTCCTTTATCCTTCTGTATTTCTTGTCTTGGTGTTTGTTGTTCTCCGTACATTCCCCATCTCCCGTTTTCTTTTTTGCATGTGATAAAATAACTCTTGTTTATTATCATTTGTAGTACTTAACGTTAGCCAGTCTGCGGAAGCCTCAGGTTATTAATTTTTCCTGAACAAGGTAACAGTAGTGATTTGGAGAAACTTAAAAAAAAAATGGCGCTACCTAACTTTGCTTTTATGCATTTGGGCCAACTGCAGGAAAAGGGACTTGCCCAACTACTAAAAATTTCCGCCGTTCCTCCCCTCTCAAACTTGAATTACAAATGGCATACTCGAGTCCATGGTTTACAATGAAAAAAAGAGGGATTTCGCAATGCCATAGCTCTGTGGTGAACACAAAAAATATGCTGTAATTACCACAGCTGTTTTTTTTTAGAGATTGCGAAATAGGCAAGCATGTCTTTTGTCGTCACTGAGAGATAGTTTAGTGGCGCCATACATAAAAATGTTGCGTTCAGGCAAAAAAAAAATTCAGGGTGAATTTCGACAAAATATTTCTTATCTATCACTAAGTATTTTTGCGATGCACGAATGACNATTTAGTCTTATGTTCGTCAACGCCATCCAGCTGCCTTTCTGTTTAATGCTGGATGTAGGCCAGTCAAATGTTTCCCACTCGACCGTAGTCAGTAACAGTAGTGAGCAACGTTTGTTCCAATAGCGAGGACTTGTGATGGTTCACGCCCAGTCCTTAAAATGACTCTGGCATTTCGTGAATGCCAAGCTACAAGTGGTTCGGGTACCGCTAGATAGCACCTGCGTCTTTGCGCCTTAAATGCTTAATTTTTTAATGTTTTTGAATCACTTGTGTGCACCACCGCGCGAGAGTGATTCAACGCAGGGTCCTTTATCCTTCTGTATTTCTTGTCTTGGTGTTTGTTGTTCTCCGTACATTCCCCATCTCCCGTTTTCTTTTTTGCATGTGATAAAATAACTCTTGTTTATTATCACTTAACATTAACCAGTCTGCGGAAGCCTCAGGTTATTAATTTTTCCTGAACAAGGTAACAGTAGTGATTTGGAGAAACTTAAAAAAAAAATGGCGCTACCTAACTTTGCTTTTATGCATTTGGGCCAACTGCAGGAAAAGGGACTTGCCCAACTACTAAAAATTTCCGCCTTTCCTCCCCTCTCAAACTTGAATTACAAATGGCATACTCGAGTCCATGGTTTACAATGAAAAAAAGAGGGATTTCGCAATGCCATAGCTCTGTGGTGAACACAAAAAATATGCTGTAATTACCACAGCTGTGTTTTTTTTAGAGATTGCGAAATAGGCAAGCATGTCTTTTGTCGTCACTGAGAGATAGTTTAGTGGCGCCATACATAAAAATGTTGCGTTCAGGCAAAAAAAAAAATTCAGGGTGAATTTCGACAAAATATTTCTTATCTATCACTAAGTATTTTTGCGATGCACGAATGACNAAAAAAAAAATTCAGGGTGAATTTCGACAAAATATTTCTTATCTATCACTAAGTATTTTTGCGATGCACGAATGACTCGAACCCAGAGTCGTATGGTTCTGCTTCAATATCTCAGCAGTCCCCACTTGAGTTACCTCACTCTTGTGTTGGTAGTCGTGTAAAATATACTCCGTATTCACCAACGCAGCGTATACGAACCACCCGCTACTTACAAACGCACAAGGGCTACAACCCTGATCGCAATTGCGTCTCGCCATTATCATCGACCCTCCTACTTTTTCGTGGCTATACTCTAAACAAGCGGTTCAAAAAGCAGTACTTGCTGGGGGAGGTGAAAAGGTTCGCTCTCTGTTTGGTGTTAGAATTTTAGTTACCACACACCCAAAACTTATTACATGCGTATTTTCGTACACACGAAATGTGTATACAGTTTATATACAAACGTATATTCGTTATACAGCAAACATACTGAGAAACAGTGCGTAGAGGTATTTTTTATTTAAAAAAAAATTGGGGTTTAGTTGTGTCGGGAACATGACCATGTGTTTTATGTGAATACGTCTTCGTTAGCGAGTAATATTTTCCTTTGGGATATGGGAACGAAATGGATACTTGGATTTTATAGCCTAAATCGACATATCTAGACGACATATTTGGATTGGCACCGATATCAGCGCGCTAGCACTTCGGTGTCGCGAGATATACTCATTCTCACCCACGTCTGAACTTGCCACCAGTCGCCGCGGCCCCCCACCCGCGTCTCGCGCAAGCATGTTGCCAACTCGAGGTCATCCTCGTATCGTAATCGCGTACCCGATCGAAAGAGACCACATTAATTTCAGTCGTGTTATTAGTCACGAAGGTTTAGTGTCTGAATGGATCACCCTGCAAACATTACATCGCCGTTTCCATCCTGGTACCCCCTATGTGTCGGTCTGATTTTAAAGATGTATTCACGTCAGAAATGTTCGTGTACATGGTTCTTGTGTACAGGTAAATTAAGTAATTTTGTAACAATAGCTGTCAAACCATACAACACAATAGCTGCGACGTGAACGTTATTCATACGGTGCTTTGAGGTCTTGTAATGTTTGGCTGCAATACTTGCATTGTGTTGTATTAACCGTTGTTGAGAGTATGACTGCTGCCTAACAGTGAAGCTACTTACCATTACTAAGAAACCTAATACTGCCATTCCTTGTCTAACTGACGTCTGCTAACCGCCAGAGCACTCCAGATGTAGTGACAGACACATGCTCTCCGCTCACCAGGTCCACAGCAAGCCACCTCCCCCGGCGGCAGCTCAAGGTCGCGACGTCGAAGGAAGTCGCGTGCCAACCGCCAGAAGAACCACGGCGGAGAGAGAACTGAAGCGAGTACAATAGTGAGTGAGGTGCAGTCCATCACTGATGGTTCTAGTGAAGACAAGACCTGGGGTCAACAGAGTGGTGCACCAGTCGAGTGTTCTGCTGAAGATGAACTGGTAGNGGTTCTAGTGAAGACAAGACCTGGGGTCAACAGAGTGGTGCACCAGTCGAGTGTTCTGCTGAAGATGAACTGGTAGACACACTGGGTGGAAACGGAGAAGAAGAGAGAACTGAAGCGAGTACGACAGTGAGTGAGGACCAGTCCATCATTGATGGTTCCATTGAAGACAAGACCTGGGTTCAACAGAGTGGTACACCAGTCGAGTGTTCTGCTGAAGATGAACTGGTAGCCCTACCAGGTGGAAACGGAGAAGACGAGAGAACTGAAGCAAGTACGATAGTGAGTGAGGACCAGTCCATCACTAATTGTTCCAGTGAAGAGAAGACCTGGGTTCAACAGAGTGGTGCACCAGTCGAGTGTTCTGCTGAAGATGAACTGGTAGTCCCACCAGGTGCAAACGGAGAAGAAGAGAGAACTGAAGCGAGTACGATAGTGAGTGAGGACCAGTCCATCACTGATGGTTCCATTGAAGACAAGACCTGGGTTCAACAGAGTGGTGCACCAGTCGAGTGTTCTGCTGAAGATGAATTGGTAGTCCCACCAGGTGCAAACGGAGAAGAAGAGAGAACTGAAGCGAGTACGATAGTGAGTGAGGACCAGTCCATCACTGATGGTTCCATTGAAGACAAGACCTGGGTTCAACAGAGTGGTGCACCAGTCGAGTGTTCTGCTGAAGATGAATTGGTAGTTCCACCAGGTGCAAACGGAGAAGAAGACACTCCCGCCTTCCTTATGCTACCTGTGTCAGAAGGAAGTCCAAGTGACGACATGTGCTCTAGTTGCATTGTGAAATCGGACAGTGATAATGAATTAGTAGAAATTAGTTCTAGGAGATTTTTTATTGAGGCAACTTGTGATTGTAGAACAGAAGTAGTAAGTAGCTACATATGCAGTGTTAATGATTCCTTACAGGATTCTAAACGAGAGATTCCTGAGAGTGAAACTATACCCCATGATTCCACACAAGATATTTCATTCAACAACAGACAGTTGCAGTTAAATGTGTACAGTGACAGTGATGGTGACTTATCTTGTAGTAATGTGAAAGACGAAAATCAATTCCAGAGTAGGCAAGTATATAGTCTTGCTGAAATAAGAAATCAGAGTGAGGTTCATAAACCTGTTGAAACAAGAACCATATGCAGTGAAGTGACAGAAAACCCACAAGCTGAACAGGTCATTACCGGATATGAAAATCAATGTTCACCTCAGAATGACACTGCAGCAAAACACATAAGCGAAAATGGACATAGGATTAACACTAAACAGGAACGTATTTTTGGTATGTGTGGTGAAAGAATATTTTCTAACGAAAATGAAGAAAGTAACGGCGACGTAGTCGTGCACCAAGGTTATAGCGATGTTAAATTTACAGAGGAACGCAACATTGATAATAAATCCGACGATGTTACATTATCTCATAATGATCCTCCAAGAAATCATGTAATTTCCGCACATATCGTGACTTCACCCGCCCATAGTGATGTTGAAGGGGGACGGGCAGTCAGACATAAAATAGAACTTCACAGCCCTCACGAAAAACCGACAGGTGATGGGCATGTTGTTGATGAAGTTCATCCTAAATTCTCATTCTGTGAATATACTGTACATTCACATATCACTGATACAAGAGCCATGAAGAGTGATTTCTGTGAAATTGAAACCAAAGAGGACACAAATGCATGCAGTAAAGTTGTACAACAAGGGTGCAGTCAGGATGAGACTAAAGAGGAATGTATAGTTCATAATAAATCTGACAGTGCACCATCTGCTGCTGTAGTTGGACTTACCATCGGTAGCGACATCGTGAACACTTCTTCTTGCCAGACTGAATTAGAAGGTGAAAATATATTTTGTGATAAAGCTGAAGGCGTTGAGTCATTCCAGAACAGCGCTCCTGTAATGTATATTGATGATACAAATGTGGCAAGAACAATTCTCTGCCAGCATGAAATGGAAGAAAGTATAGAATGTAGTAAAACTGAAGAAGAAATATATCTCGAAAGCAAAGCTGTTGAATCATGCGAGAATAGTGTCNAAGTATAGAATGTAGTAAAACTGAAGAAGAAATATATCTCGAAAGCAAAGCTGTTGAATCATGCGAGAATAGTGTCGTGGGTCATAATGCCATAAGTGCAGGTATAAAAACAGTTCCCTGTCGAGAAGATAATGAAGAAGGGAAAAAGTATGTTATTAAAACTGAAGAACAAGGTTACTCTCACAATAACATTAAAGGAGAGTGTTTTGTTCGTGATAAATGTGAAGATAAACACGCACATAAAAACATTGTTGAAACTGATCTCATTGTTGATACAAGTGATGATAAGGCAGACCCATATCAAAACGACACCGAAGAAGAACATACTGTGGTGAGTGAATCTCAACAGCAGGTATATTGTCAAAGAGAAAATGCAGATGAACAAATCACAGATAACAAGTCCAGTGTAGATTCACATCAGAATCATTGTACATTGCTAAACATCGTTGNGCAGATGAACAAATCACAGATAACAAGTCCAGTGTAGATTCACATCAGAATCATTGTACATTGCTAAACATCGTTGAGACTAGTACAAATACTGTTTTATTTCAGAGTGATGTTCGGGAGGAAATTACCTTAGGGAATAATTCATTTGAAGGACAAGAACGCTGTGCAGATCGATTATTACCCGAACACAGCAATGTTACTAGTGTAATGGCAACAGTTTTGTGTGAAAGTGTAGAGGATAAAGTTAGCAGTTGTAATACTGAAGAACAGGAAGGATGTCGGAAAGAAAGTACAATAAAATCCATAATTGATTTAAAGTCTGTTGACCAAAATTCTTCCGGAATCAGAACTGCTGAAAACCCAGTTGTTGATGTTCATTCTGCCAAATTGAATATCTGTCATGATGAAAATGCAACGGATCAGTCTGATAATTTTAAAACCGAACATGAAGATCAATCCTGGAATGAAACTCTAGAGGCCATTGAAAGTGGAAATGAACTCGAAAAAGCTTCATCCCGAAATGAAACGAAAGAAGAAAAGCATTGTGTGACCAGCAGTGAAGTAGAAATTGTTTTGACTGATAGTTTGATAGTAAATTCCAGTAGTCTTATAGATGAAAATGGAAATGCCATAAAATTGAGTGACAGCGATGGTAATTCAGGATCACTTATGTGCGAAGGTAATGGAATAAATGGCGAAGATATTATAGAGCCTGCCAAATGTGAACGAACGAAAATAAACGCGAGCGAAAAATTGGACCCTTGCCACCAAGACAAGTTGAATGAATGGTGTGCAGATGGTCAGCTGATGCCCGAACGAGCCAGTGACTGCATCGCCGTGAAAACAAGCGAACAGAAAGAAGAAGATAGTAATTCGAAACTGGTTTCCACAGCGGAGAAACGAGAACTACTTCCACCTGAAACCTTTACAGAAACAAATATGTCAAATGGCACAAAATGTAATACAGAAGCACGTGATTGCAATAATGACACATCTTCAAATGATTGCTTCTCTGAAGAAGCTGTTTTGAAAGTATCAGAAGACAATTTTCAACATCCTGCTGATCAGAAACAATCTTCTAACACACAGAATATCGAAAATNTTTGAAAGTATCAGAAGACAATTTTCAACATCCTGCTGATCAGAAACAATCTTCTAACACACAGAATATCGAAAACAACAGAGCTGACAGACATTTTATGGAAGCACTTGAAAATACACTTAATGAAGTTGAGTGGGAAACTTCTGTTGACATTGACAGACTTGTAGCAACTACAAATGAGTCATTGTCTACTCCTTCCTTCGCATTAAAGGCCAGTGCTGTTTATTTGCAGCAGGATATTTCCTCGGAAAGCCTAGAAATTCCACAGAAGAACCTAGAGGTGCAGGAGGAATANCTGTTTATTTGCAGCAGGATATTTCCTCGGAAAGCCTAGAAATTCCACAGAAGAACCTAGAGGTGCAGGAGGAATATGAGAATGTGTTTCACTACCCGAGAAACTTGAATGTTGATGGCGGTAAAGTGTCAGTATCCTCGAAGCGGTACCGAACGAGACAGATTCTGGAGTCATTCTTCATGCCGAATCAGCACCAGCGCTACTTGGACGTAATTGTTGAAGAGGGCGGAGAAAGTACAGAGGAGAAGGAAGTAGCTGAACGGAATGTTCACCCGAGTTCACATAGGACAGCTTCTTCGAAAGATGCTGAAAACGTTATTGCAGTCATGAGTAGTATTGGACCGCCAGTGGAAGATGGTAATTTCCAGTATGTGACGGGCACAAGACACTCTGGTACAGCCTCCTCTTGGAGCTGTAGCATACATAGCAAAGATAAATGCAACTCAGTGAACCATAAGCATGGCATTATATGGGAAAAGAGCAGTAATAAAATCGCAAAAATTGTTGCTTACCCACAACAGGAAACAAACCGTCCAGTTGATACGGGAGATATGTGCGAGGATAATCTAATGTTTACAAGTAGTAGCCTGCAGGAGAGAGAAGAAAATGCAGAGATGGTGTTTCTAGAAGACACAAGCAGTGCTAGCAGTGTGACCATACAGGGTGATGACCCAGGGGACGATGCTGACATCGAGGAAATGGAGTTGGAATTTCAGGACTATGGCACACATAACAAATCGATTTCGAAGATTTCAAATACTATTTCATACCCAACTTTTAGTCACAAAAGGATAGAAAATGATAGCATGAGAAATAATTCAGATAAAAGATTTATTATATACAAAGAATCAAATGAATCTAAAAATATGCAATGCTATGATGATCCAATTTATGAAAATATAATAGTTTACCGTATGGACAACGTTCCAAAAGACTCCAGAGTACATTCCTCAAAAAACAATGCTTTACATTCCCGTTCCAGCAACACAGATGGTAGTGTGGAACAAGGTGAAATATATTTAACAAATGTTTCACATGGTAATAACGAGTCTACTACCACAGACATATTAGTTACAGGCACAAGAGGTTCAATGGCTGAACCAATTAGGACAATCGGAAATATCAGTGATAGTGAGAATGAGTACGCTACCTCGAAATATGCCCAAGAGCATGGTTTTAACGAAGCCCGTACCGCTACAGGAGGACCAGTGTATGAGAGCAGCCACAGTGAAAAAATCTTAGATTTCTTCAAGCATCTCTTTGTGTCACTCCCCGAGACCGATGTTAGGAGGAGAAATGTACACGAAGCTCTCATGGAGCTGATCAGTGATCCAAGTTCACCTCTGTCTCCTGTCACTAGAAATAGCCTTAACACGTTGCTATCAGACGACTCGTTCAGCAATCTGCAGGAACCAGACAACTACAAGGATCAAGTAACGTCAGAGCAAAACCCTACAAACATTTCGCCAAGAACCAGCGAAGAAACAGCAGACATCGTGCAGAAAATGTCGTCCGGGACTAATATCTTCGACCCGGGAAATTGTAAACATATACCAAGAAGTCTAAAAGAGCTAGCTTTGGACCGGATATTATCTCTTCCTTATGGCACAGAAATTCTCATCTGCCTAGGGATAAAGGGAGTTAATATGTACACGCATAATATTTCTGTTGGAAGTGGGAAGAGACAGGGACCTACAAGTGCGGAGTCGCATGAATCGACGTATATTGCCGACACAAGCGACGATTCAGCCGACGGTCAGTTGTATGATGAGAGCGGGGAACGTCCTTACACGCCCGTCGTCGAGGACGCGCCTGACCAGGACTGGGTCGGCATGCCGACGACCATGGACCCTCGTCTCCTGGTGTGCATGTCGCCGGCCCAAGCGCGCGGCTACCGGGGCGCCTACATGCTGCCGAGCCCCGACGAGGCTCAGAGCCTCCTCGACCTGCACAAGAAGTATCTCGAGCGCCAGTGCTACCACGGCAAGTCCACGACGAGGGATATACGCGACTCGACCCACCGCACACAGGACGACGTCGAGCTCGCTCTCGCCTTGGACCCGCACGCCGGCGAGCAGGAATGCGTGACGTCACGTGCAGTTAAAATACCCACGGTGGTGGGGGATGGTGTGGCGCGG